>QNQO01001608.1:0-248224 GCA_003290165.1 Berberis thunbergii
GACACAACCCCCATAACATCTTGAACAGGAATTCATACGGGACACAATCTGAGCAGAACCATGATTATAGATTCATTTCTTCTTCGGAACCCGACCAAGGTCTACCGGCAACCGCCTTGATGGATTTATAGGCCTGCAAGCTTTCTTTATCTTGAAGCGGGAACTTGTGATATCAACCGGAGCAATGAGATCCATAATGCGCCAATCTGAGCTCACTTCCAATCAATGCTAGCATCACTAACGCCAGCGCGAGCAGCTAAGGCTTTAGCACGGGAATCAGTAAGTAAATCTCACTCCACTTCATTCATACTGTACAAACCACTATGCTCTAGGATACCCTCAAAAAAAATGCCTCCAAAGAAAAACAATGAAGTTTCAAGAATTGATCACTAATCTTCTGTTCCTCAGTAGTCAAGTAAAGATTCTTCCATTTATTAAGAAACAGAATGATCAAAAAATCAGACGACCTCACAATTGAAAGTAGCCAGAACTCACGGAAGCATAAAACCAACACCGCAACCAATCTCGAAGGAACGGGATGAGATCGAGATGAGGTCCTTCTTGTGCCCACCCTTAGTTTCTCCTATTTATGGGATGAATTTGTTGGGACTTTGACTATGATATGTTCTTAAGGGTCCTTTTGGGATTTAATGGCTGGATCTGTCTTTTTGCACTCAACGAGTCCACCCTGAATTGAAATACTTGGTCTTCATGATGAGTGATCTTCACCACATGTAAGGTCGTGATGCTAGTCTGATTCAATGTATATATCAACTACTCCCCCTTAGTTAGTGAGCATGCTTATGTGACCACTAACGTTATGACTGTTGGACTTTCGACTTTATCATATATTGCATTTAATTCAGTCAACAAATGTTGGTTCGGTTTCTATTCTAATCTCTCATTTTTTTGTTCATTTATGTGCATTTTTTTGGATTTTGTGCAGCCATCATGTCTCGTACGTCGTTCTAGTAGTAGTCTTTTCATTGCCCAACTCTAGAAAATGGGGTGTGATAGTTGTGTTTCTCTGTTTACGCTTTCTTTGTGACCAGAGCTTGTTTTTCCCTTCTTTATTGCTCTCTTGTTTGTGCAGTTCCTTTCCCATGTCTACTGAGTACTGACAAGGTACTAGATGATGAAGTGTTCGACATCTATGATGCATTCTTCTTGCCTAATAAGACATCGCAGACGACATTAGAAAGCGTTCGTGCTGAGTACTCATTGTCATCTGACCTTGAGATTGTTCTACCTAGGTATAACGATAGTCCTTGTCATCCAAGGCCCAATTATATTATGCTATACCCTTGCATATTCAAGTCGGGTCTTAGGTTTCCAGATTCAGAGATCTTTTCAGATTGCATGGATATTTAGGCATTGCTCCTACTCAAATGGGTCCCAATGGCTTAAGGGTGATGGTTTCTACTTGTGTGAAAACTATTTTTTCTGGAATTCCTCTGACTAGTAGAGTTTTACACTCCATGGTGTTACTTGTTGTAAGCTGTAATAATATGTGTTTCCTCCGTTCTCTCACCTATTTTGGGAAACTCAATGATGATTATAGGGATTGGTCAAGATTTTGGTTTTATGCTTCCGTCAACTCCGACTACTTTAAGTTGTGTGGTCGATAGATTTTGGTTTTATGCTTCCATCAACTCCCAAGAAATGGAAGAATTTGCACTTATCAGTTACTATTTTTTTAAGCTTCCTCGAGTTGTTGTGGAATCGTTCCTCACTACATATGTTGTCGAGCATAGCAACTTGTACACTATGAGTGAAGTGGAACGGGTGGTGCTTACTGAAGCTCGAGCTGCTGACATTAGTGATGCTAGCATTGATGGGAAAATAATTGACAAGGTGGTTATAGATCTCAATGCTCCTATTAGCATTGGTGGTGCTAGTTTGTACACTAGAAAGTGGAAGCTTCCTAGGCCTGTCAGTCCTTCGAAGTAGTTGGCGATAAGCTCTGGCCATGTTTCCAAAAAGAAGTGGCTTGCTAGTTCTATTTGTGGTACTACTCGGACTGTTCCTCGTCCGGGGTCATATGGTAAGGAAGATAGGAAGAGGGCCACCTTTCTGCTCAAGAGGTTGAAGAGATAAATCAAGCTCTGGAGAGGAGCAAAAATGAAGTGAGTCATTCGTTGGATGATCGTGAGAAGAGGTGCATCTCTTCTCATGGCGTGCCCGACTTCGCCAAGTGGTCTGATGATGACCCTCGTGTCCTCAATAATAAGATGTTTCAACTTATTATGGAGTGGTCGAAGGATTCGAATAATGCACGGACCATAGCTGACTTTGACTTTAACCCACTATGCGAAGAAGAGATTGTTTGTCGTGGTCAAAGTTCTAAGTCTCCATTTTCCTTCTTCTCCTATTCGTGTTGATGATATTGTTGCATTTCCTATTTTTCTGTTTGTTCGTCACACTTCTACTACTGTCTGTTCCATTCCTACCCCTACTGGTTATCTCACTCTTGCCACTACTACTTTGAAAAGGAAAGGCAAAAGTGGTTTTTCTGTTATCACTGCTACTTCGACTATTCACCTAGCCACTGGGGGTGGGGTTTCATTACTTCCTGATCCTCAAGTTCTTCATCCACAAATTGGTTGGAATGAGCCCAACCTTGAAGACATCTATATTAAATCGGATGGGAAGTTCAGTTGGTATACAGAGATTGATGTACAAGATAGTATGCACAGTTTGATCAACGAATGGTACATGCAGTTGATTGAGAGAGCTCCAATGTCTGCGGCCTAGTAGTCATATCGGCCACAACCTTAAGCAGTTAATGGAAGGGATGAACCACCTCACTTATGCTGGGTGATGGGGTCGAACTACTAGGATGCGCGTTGTCACGTGCTGACCTTTTTCCCTTGGCTAACACGCTGTCCACTAGCGTCACACTCCCGTCGGACTAACTAGTCAAGGCACTTCGATGCTTGGCTAATGCTAAGTGATGCTACGGAAGCTTAAGTGAGGAAAATGCTAAGGCACAAGTGTTTAGGCTTTTTGAAAGAATGCTTTGTATTGCTTGAGAAAGTAGTACAAGTGTTTCTATATGATCTGTACAAATGAATGCCAAGGACTATTTATAGGCTCTTAAAGTCCTAGAGGCTTTTAGCCTAAAACCTTCTACAATCCTCCTTCAAAGGAGTATTCTCTATGCATCTAGAAAGTTCCCACCTCCAAAGGAACCATAAAATACAAGGAGGCTTCTAGAAAATACTACACAAATCTGTACAAGGGTGTTCTAGACTCATCCATGCTAGAACACTCTAGAGAAAGCTAAGCTAGAATGTCCAAGAGCACTCTAGAACCTTCCGGAGGCATCTAGAGAAAGCTAAGCTAGAATTTCCAAGAGCACTCTAGAACCTTCCGGAGGCATCTCGAAAAGCTTGCTGCTCCATCGGGCCTTTACGGGCCTACTGCCAGCGTCCATATGATGCCTTGGATGCCTTGTTGCCTTGGTGAGGGATATTTTGAAAAATGGCTCGTGACATTCTCCCCCACTCAAGTCCTTGACGACCTCGTCAAAACTGTGCCTTGAACTCCGCGATCTTGCCCCAGAATTGCCATAGCTCGTCCTCTTTCTCCCATGAGGCCTCACTGTTCGGTAGTCCCTTCAATCGAATGAGATACTCATTATAGCTTGGCACACCTCTCCGTCGGATGAGCCTCTTTGCCTCGATGCTCTCGATCTTTCGATCAAAGGAAGCCATGACTGCGGTTGGTGCCCGATGTGACTCGCCCCTCGTTGGATCTTCTTTGTCACCATGGTAGGGCTTGAGCATGCTCACATGGAACATCGGATGAATCTTGAGTTTGGGCGGCAACTCAAGCTTGTAAGAAACTCTCCCGACCTTCCGTAGGACGGGAAATGGCCCCTCATACTTACGCACTAGTCCCTTGTGCACCGAGTGGAAGATCTTGAACTGTTGTGGCAGCAACTTGACCATGACCATCTCGCCCACTTGGAACTTGAGAGGGCGTCTATGCTTGTCTGCCCACTTCTTCATCTTCTTAGACGCCTTGTCCAAGTACGCCTTCGTTATATCAAGCTGCTCATGCCACCCTCGTGCAAGCTTGTACGCAGCGGGGCTTCTATCCGTGTAGCCCTTCGCAACGGCTTGTGGAGTCAAGGGTCGCTGGCCCATGACGATCTCGAACGAACTTTGTTGCGTCGATTCGGACCGCTGCAAGTTGAATGAGAATTGAGCCACATCCATCAACTTGGCCCAATCCTTCTGGTTGGCACCCACAAAGTGCCTCAAGTATAACTCCAACAAGGCATTCACCCTCTCTGTTTGCCCATCGCTTTGCGGGTGAAAGCTTGTTGAGAAATGTAGACCCGAACCCAAGAGCTTGAATAACTCCGTCCAGAATTTTGCTGTGAACCTTGGGTCCCGATCACTTATGATGCTCCGAGGCAAGCCCCAATACTTCACCACATGCTGAAAAAACAACTTGGCAGCTTGCTCGGCCGTGCAATCGCATGGGGCAGATATGAAAGTTCCATACTTGGAAAAGCGATTGACCACCACCATAATAAAGCCATACCCATCAGACTTGGGCAAGGCTGATATGAAATCCATTGAGACACTCTCCCATGGCCTTTTCGGAATCGGCAAAGGCTGCAATAGTCCTGCCGGTACACGTTGCTCTATTTTGTCTTGTTGGCACACAAGACAAGTCTTCACATAGGCCTCTATATCATCCCGCATATGAGGCCAATAGTAGTCTACCTCCAAGAGTGCCAATGTCCGCTGCATACCCGGATGGCCAGCCCACATTGAGTCGTGGCACTCCTTCATGATGTCTCGCCTAAGATTATCCCACTTAGGCACATAAATGCGATGACCGACGGTGTAGAGCACCCTATTCTCTACCCAAAATCGTCGAGTCTTCCCCTCCTTGGCCATCTCCATGAGTCCCTTGGCCAAGGGGTCTTGAGAAGTCCGCTCCTTGATCCGATCAAGAAGGTTGCTAGCGGCGCTGCTTGCGCTAGCGAGCATGGCCTTTCTGTTGAGAGCATCAGCAACAACATTAACTTTGCCCGGCTTGTACTCCATGACATAATCGAACTCCGCTAAGAAATCTTGCCACCGAGCTTGCTTGGGCTGATCTTCTTCTGATTTTGAAAATAACTCGTAGCCACATTGTCGGTCATGATGGTAAACCGACTCCCAAGCAAATAGTGCCTCCAAGTCCGCAAGCAATGAATGATGGCTGTCATCTCCTTGTCATGCACCGGGTACTGTCTTTCGGTATCATTGAGCTTGCGAAACTCATAGGCTATGGGATGCCCCTTTTGCATAAGCACCCCTCCAATGGCAAAATCTGATGCATCGGTGTGAAGTTCGAACGACTTAGCATAATCGGGCAAGGCCAAGACAGGTTCCTTGGTGACTGCCTTCTTCAAATCATCGAACGCTTCTTGGCATTTCTCACTCCAATGCCACTGCACCTTCTTCTTCAGCAAGTCGGTCAGTGGGGCTGCTCTCGCCGAGTAGCTCAAAATGAATCTCCGATAATAATTGGCCAGCCCAAGGAAAGAACGTAGCTCTGAAACATTCTTGGGTGGCTCCCATTCATTGATGGCCTGCACTTTGTCCCGTTCCATCATGATCTTTCCAGCCTTGATGCGGTGCCCCAAGAAAGACACCTCGTCTTGGGCGAACGAGCACTTCTCCAATTTCACGTACAGCTCGCTCTCCCGCAATGCTTGGAAAACCTGTCGCAAGTGATGCACATGTTCTTCCAAGTTGTCGCTATACACGACGATATCGTCGAGATAGACATCTACAAATTTATCCAAGAAAGGCTGAAAGATTTTGTTCATTAAAGTGCAGAAAGTAGCCGGGGCATTGGTGAGACCAAAAGGCATCACCAAGAAATCATAAGACCCATAGCGAGTGACGCATGCTGTCTTTGGCTCATCTCCTTTGGCTATGCGCACTTGCCAATACCCCGATCAGAGATCTAGTTTAGAAAAGTACCTGGCTTTACCGAGCCTATCGAAAAGATCGGCAACCAAAGAAATTGGATACTTGTTCTTGATGGTTACTTTGTTAAGTGCTCGGTAATCGATGCACATACACAAGGACCCGTCGTGCTTGCGTTGGAACAATACTGGTGCACCGAATGGGGCCTTGGATGGCCGAATGAACCCCGCGTCCAGCAGCTCCTTGATTTGCTTGCGTAGCTCTTCCAACTCTGGTGGTGCATCCGATAAGGCACCATGGCTGGAGAGTTAGCCCCTGGCTCCAGCTCGATCATATGATCGACTTCCCTTCTTGGAGGAAGACTCTTGGGTAGCTTTGGAGGCATGACATCTCTGTACTCTTTCAAAACCGCAGCTACTTCCTTCGAAACCTCGCTGGGTTGAGGCCCATCTTCGATCAACGTGGCCACAAATGTTGCTTGCCCCTTTTGCACGCCTTTCTTCACTTGAATGGCTGACAACATCTTGGCCTCCACGATCTCCCGAGTGACAGGGACAGAGCATGCTTCTCGATCCTTTGCAATAGTCATCGACCCGTCCTTTTCTAATGTCCATGGCTTCACCGTATCCATGAACTCCATGCCCAGCACCATCGAGAAGTCGTCCATCGTGACGACAGTCAGGTCCACCGTCCCCTTCCATTCGCCCAAATGAAGGGAGATGCCTCGTGCTACACCATGGATAGGCACCGGTGCTGTGTTGACGGTCTTCAAGGTGCCTGGCTCCTTGGTGTACTGCATGCCCAGCCTTGTTGTCTCCTTCAAAGCAACAAAGTTGTGTGTTGCACCCGTGTCGACGAGTGCCTTTGAAGCCTTGCCATTTACCTTGTCTTCCACAAACATAAGAGCGGATTTCTTCGAACGGGGCAGCGTACTTACCTTAGCCACGTTGCTTAGCTCCACCGTAGCCTTGACGCTGCTTAGCAAGCGCAAAGTCCCCATTTGCGCCTCATCCACCGATGATTCCCCGGACGATCCACTCTTGCCAGCGATCATCGCATTTAGCTTCTGTCGCTGTGGGCACTCCCTAGCCCAGTGCGGCCCTCCGCACAAGAAGCAGCCGCGGTTTTTCACCTTGCTATTGGAAAAGGACTGCTTGGCTTTGTCCTTCCTCTCGAACTGCTTGTCGCCGCTGCTAGTGCTGCTTCTTTCAGTGGGTTTTGCTCCCCCACCTTTTCCCTTGTTACCGCCGCCACTCTTGTTGCCGCCCTTGTGGCTTTTCGAATCAGCCTTGTATTCGAACAAGGATTCGGCAACTGCGATGGCCTCCGCAAGTGATTGAACGTTGCGTCTCTTTAACTCTTGCTCAGCCCATCATTGTAGTCCATCCATGAAGTAGACGAGCTGAGTCTTCTCTGGCATGTCCGAGACTTCAAGCATAAGAGAAGTGAACTGCTTGACGTACTCTTTGATCGACCCCGTATGCTTCAGTCCACGCAACCTCTTCATAGCAACTTCCTCCGCATTCTCCGGGTAGAATTGCTGCTTGAAATCCGCCTTGAACTCGTTCCAAGTCTTAAGCGATCAAAGACCCTTCTTGATATCCGACTCACGCCTCCTCCACCAAAGGATGGCATCATCACCCAAGTACATGGTGACGGTGGTGATCTTGGACTCATCGTCGTCCAAGCGCTTCGCGTCGAAATATTTTTCAACACTCCATAGGAAGTTGTCGAGCTCCCTAGCATCGCGCTTCCCATGGTACCTTGGCGGCTCGGGCACCTTCATCCTTGGTCCCTCTCATACAGTAGCACTACCTGCCACAACCGCCTTGCATAGGTTGATGTCTGATTGCAAGGACTCAACCTGCTCCCAAATGGCTTGGAGCTGCCTCATCAGCGCGTCCTTGAGCTGGCCCATCTCGTTGCGCATAGCATCCGCAACTTGGTTGACGAGAAGTTGAGTCTCGTCCTTGGCTTCCACAGTGTCGAGCTCAAGGTCATGGACGCGGCTATCGAGTTGCTCGATATCCGTAGTGACTCTAGCCAACGTCCCATTGAAGGACTCAACCTTTTGTTCCATCACCCCGACGTTGTCCTGGAGATCGCCCACGGTCAGCTCCACCTTGGCCATACGATCCTCAAGCATGCTGGTCTGACTAGTCTTTCTTCCAGTCTCCTCGATCACGGATCCTCCAACAACACTCTCTTTGTTTCCCGACATGATCAGATTGTTCCGCACCTAACCTTCGTACACACAGCAGCTAGCACAACGCAACTTCGGCAAGACCGCCCCTACGATCGTCGTTGCTCTGATACCACGTGTCACGTGCTGACCTTTTTCCCTTGGCTAACACGCTGCCCACTAGCGTCACACTCCCATCGGACTAACTAGTCAAGGCACTTCGATGCTTGGCTAATGCTAAGTGATGCTACGGAAGCTTAAGTGAGGAAAATGCTAAGGCACAAGTGTTTAGGCTTTTTGAAAGAATGCTTTGTATTGCTTGAGAAAGTTGTACAAGTGTTTCTATATGATCTATACAAATGAATGCCAAGGACTATTTATAGGCTCTTAAAGTCCTAGAGGCTTTTAGCCTAGAACCTTCTACAATCCTCCTTCAAAGGAGTATTCTCTATGCATCTAGAAAGTTCCCACCTCCAAAGGAACCAGAAAATACAAGGAGGCTTCTAGAAAATACTACACAAATTTGTACAAGGGTGTTTTAGACTCATCCATGCTAGAACACTCTAGAGAAAGCTAAGCTAGAATGTCCAAGAGCACTCTAGAACCTTCCGGAGGCATCTAGAGAAAGCTAAGCTAGAATGTCCAAGAGCACTCTAGAACCTTCCGAATGCATCTCGAAAAGCTTGCTGCTCCATCGGGCCTTTACGGGCCTACTGCCAGCGTCCATATGATGCCTTGGATGCCTTGTTGCCTTGGTGAGGGATATTTTGAGAGATGGCTCATGACAGTGTGGTCAGGTGGCCACTCTTGGGAGAAAGATGGAGGGACAATTATTGGTGTTTTCTCACGTTCTCCGTCAATTTGACGTGTTGAAAGTAGGGATGGCAATGGGGCGGATTTAGGAAAATCCACCCCCTCTCTCTCTCCACCCCCACCCCGCGCTAAGGATAACGGATCCCGAATCCGCCCCGAATATTCGTTTACCATATTTTTTCTAAACCATCCCGGCACCAGATGGATTGGCAGATATACGCCTTGATCCATTTAACCGAAAAAATAAATAAATAAACGAAACCGTCTTTCTTAGTCAACCCCTCCAAGAACACTTTCGTTGTTTTTTCATAAATAAGAAAACATGGATTTGCAAGAGAGAAGAGGAGATGCATGTGTGAATAATGGCTTATGAATGAATGAGAAACACTTCAACTTCCTTAACATAATGGAAGCCATCATTGTTCAAACCATGCTCGAAAATAATGGTGCTAGTGACATGTTTTCTTATTTTGCTAGTCGTCTCAATAGCTACCTCCCCGATAGCTTCGACTCCACTCGCGGTTTCACGTACTAAATGCAAAAATAATTCATCCATCCATGTCAATTATCAAGGTACGTACATATACCCCAAAGGACAAGGACTTGAAGAGAATGAAGATGGTTTTGAAAGGCAGATGAAGGCCAGTAAAACTTTCAAAACCTTCCTCTTCCCCACACTCAATCCAAACCGGTGTCTCTCACTTCAACTCTGTTTGAAGTCCTAGAGTCTCCAAGATAATGAAGAAGGTCTTGAGAGAAGTGAAACATTTAAAAAATGAAACATTGGAAAAGTGAAATCATATGGGACACATGGGTGCTAACACAACCCACATGTCTTGTAATTTAATTATTATTGTTAATTTCTTAATCTCTTCTACATCAAATGTTATTAAATTATTATAGTTGGGTTGGCGGATTTGGTTAAATCCGCATCTGCCCCGAATTTTTTATGGATACAATTTGGATCCCCGAATCCGCCCCGAAATCCATTAAGGTAAACCACTACCATCCCTAGTTGCAAGCAAATTGCGTGGAGCAGGAGAAGGCAACTGAGACTGCTCGAACTTCCTTGGAGTAAGTTGAGGTTGTGCGAGACAAGTTTGTTGTTGAGCTTGAGGCTTCAGGGACTGAGCTGGACATAGTTCATGACAGGCTGGACATTGTGGAGAAGGAACTTTCCATTGAGAAGGTTGGTCATGATGAAGCCATGCGTTCTGTTAGAGCAATCTGTCAGTCTTAAGGTTGCTAAGAAATGGGTGGTGCAGATAATTAGTAAGGTTTCAGATGCTAAGTCTGACACTTCTGCAAGGCTAACCACTGTTGAGGGAGAACTCGTTTCAATAAAGAATGAGCTTGCAACAATCAAGGATAAACTTAAGATTGCTGAAGCGACAAATATGAAAAGGGTCATTGATGGTCGAATCGACCTCGTAGATTTCATGAAGGGGGAGGGTCTTGATCTGACTAGATATCGTGGTCTAGTTGATCATGTTTTTGAAGACGATGATGATGAAGAATGTGCTCTGGATCTTCCAAGTGATCCGGTTGTTAAAAAACAATTGTGTCCTCCTCTATCCGATCATGTTCCATCATCTATTCCCGTTACTAGTAAGAGAGTTTCGTCCTCTTTTGCTGCTGATATCATTGGTCATCCTTCATTGAGCGTTCCTGCTAGTGATGCTCTGATCACTTCTTTTGTCTCATATCCAACTATTGTATCTTCTTCTCCTGATGTAACCGAATAAAGAGATGAATGACAAATTCTTTTTGTTGACACTTGTATGTTTTATCTCTTCTGATTTGCAGTTTTTTTGTGATAGACCATGTCTCTGTAAATTGTCGAAATCGTAGTTTGTTTATTTTCTGGATCAACAACGATATCTGGTCGTACACAGTAAAATGTGTGTTGATTTCGTTATTCGTAATTTATGTATCTTGGTAATTTAGACTTGGCTAGACTTCTGCCCTTGCACGAATTTTTTGGTTGTCTGAAGCTTTCGTATCTCCTTGACTTCTTTAGACGTATTCCATGTTCGACTTGTTAATCGGGCCAGGAAGCTTTATGAGTAAGTATGACTTATATGTCTAAACTTTTGTAAATATACTTCGTGGTCCGACATATTGGTCGGGCCAGAGGGTTTTACAAGTAAATTTGACTAATATTTCCAGACTTTTGCAAGTTTACTTTGTAGTCCGACATGTTGGTCGAGCCAGAAGGTTTTACGAGTGAGTCTGACTTATACGTCCAGACTTTTGTAAATATACTTCATGGTCCGAAATCTTGGTTGAGCCAGAAGGCTTTATGAGTAAGTCTGACTTATATGTCCAAGCTTCCGGTACTATCTAAGATGATGACAGAAAGTTGGGCTAGAAGGCTTTACGAGTAAGTTGATTATATGCCTTTATCCAGTTTTTCTTATATTGACTGAGTGCATATGTTGGGTTAAGATATCATGGTAAAATCATCCACTTGCTCAGGAATAATTACCTAGAGATGTAATCCGTTGTACTATTTTTACGACTAAAGTCTGCCAAATTATTGGCCTAGTTCTTATAATTGGCCACCCTATGTTAGATTCTCTCATACTTAACACACAACGTTTTGTGCTTGGACCCTTGTGACTGCTACTGGAATAGACAATCTCAAAGATGTGTCACACCCCGATTTTTGAAGAAAACGAAAATCTCAAAATCCACGTAGGATTATCCGTTTCCTCAAAACTCAGGACGTGAAATTCAATAACAATTGAAACATTTAGCAGCAACAACTTACATGATTTAATTGCTGAAACAAATAAAAACTCTAACCAGAAAAAAAAAACTGACGTTGCTAGCCCCACTAGCGGAACTCCAGTAACACTGCTCAAAAGTCTCTAAACCTGAAAGACTAATCGGCTACATTCCCGAAGGAATGTACCCAAGAAGCAAAAGATCACTTGGGTCAGCAATAAAGCTGGTGTGAGTAATCTTCATCCCAAAATCAATAAATTCGCACGTGATAACATCAAACTAAGCATAAACAATAAACAACCAAACCAACAAGTAGTTCCTCAATGATGCAAATGTGTCATGCAAGAAAAACACAGTTAAAAGAATTTAGTTCCTCAACGAGGCAATCATGTCATCATCCCAATTAAGTAATGCATTTACTTGTACTTACACTGTAGAAGTTGACTATGGCAAGTCTGACCTGCGGAAATATTAGTGGACTTGCCATCCTGCATGAAAAGAGTTAGAAACAATATAAACGTAATTTATTAATTAAACAGTTGTCTTCGTACAATATTTGACTTACGCATATTATTCATTTTTAACGGATTGATCACTTAAACGATACCACATTCGCACCACCTTCGTGCCGAACATACATGCCCATATGTCTCTCTCATATAAAAGAGGACTACTCCGTCATCCATGCCCAAGTGGGGACACATCACATACAAGCATGCATCACGGATACTCCTAACTATATGACTAACAAAACGCTACTCTTGGGCTATCAATGCGCATAAAGTCACTCACATGTTTTACGGCTAAATATCAAATCCTATCTTAGGCATAAAAATCCACCTCATTTCCGCAAGACTAACCCGAAGGTTATTTTAGTTTCTCTATAAGAAATATGCGCCCCACCTCCACAAGACAACCCGCATGTTATTTAGTTTCTCTATAAGAGAGGGAAAATAATAAACAAAAAAGGTGTGGTAGTTCTAAGTGATACAATTCCAAGTGATTAAATTTTCAGGAATTAAAATTTACCAATATCATTTATTTTTTATATTTCAAAATTCCTCCACAATGACATTTTTTCATTCATAAGTAAATCAATCCACCATTATTTTGGGAAAATGTAACCAATTCAGATGCATACATGCATTCAGTGTTGGCAACAACATGAGCCACACACTCACCATCCTATGACAGCATAACTAAAATATTAACCAATAGATTAGTATGACTTAACAAAACAATAAATTAGGATGTACAAGGAGAATTTTAAACAAGACAGTGGTATGCAATGAAATCTACATACAAAAGATGACAAAATTCACACAAACACATGCACAAGTAAGAGTCCAACCGAAATGAGCATAAAGTCAAACAACAGATTCATAGCCAATCACACCCCTATTGAACCAATTTTCTGAACTAATCAAAATTAGAGCTAAGACTACACCCTCAATTAAGCTACCATAAAAAAACACAATACAATCATACCACATAAACATAAAAACCCCCATATATTATAAAAATTAAACCAAACCCATTACTCATAAAGATACTCGCAAATTCTATATCTAATCAACAACCCAACATTGTTAAATTCATACAAAATGTATAAAAGGGAGAATGAAGAAAACTAACAATATGACTCCCGACCAAGCTCACCCATCTTAGTGAAGAAGATTACGTGTCATTATTTTAAGAAAATCAGTCACATAAGGATCAACTTACATCCAAGTCTATATAATGCAAACACTACATCAATCAAAAGTGGTAGTTTCAAATAAAAAAAAAATCTCCTAAAGAAATCAAACCAAACAAGTGGAAATCACCAACATAAATTTAGATTAGGAAACAAGAAAACTCACAATGATCTTCCCGCCAAATGCCTCCTTCCAGCCAAAGCTATCAAAAGCTCCAACTTAATCTAGCCTAAATTCAATTTAGGTTCTCCCAATATTGTCAGTTGCAGCTTATTGATTGTTCCGTCTCTTCTAGAAAATCCAAGAGCCAACCAAAAATATTTCTCAGTTTCTTGTCTTAGCATAAATGAAAATGATGTTTCTTCATTTGACTCCAACCCGTTTATCAAGATTCTAAATGTTGACCTATCTGGTTCACATTGTGCTTCTTTCATTAAATAAAAACAATTCATAGAGAACCAATCAAACATCAAGTTGTCGAAGGATACATCCTTGATTCTCTGAATTGAGGTTCCCATCTTTGAAAACTTACATGATAGACATAGGAATTGCTACTCAGACCTGCTTATATCATTATCATCAAAATCTATCGATTCCTCTCCTTTTAACCCACATCAGACCTCTAAACAACCTCTACTCCCCAAGAAAGAATGATTACCCAACTTTCCATCCTAGCACCAATTTTCTTCAGATGTTCTTGGAGACTATAAATTCAGCCAAGAATACACTCCATATATCTTGATCACAGGAGCAGGTAACAAGTACATGGCTTGCTGTTTCTTCATGTAGCCCTCTGATAAAGTCTGCCTTTCATGTCCAGCGATTCACATACATCCACCAGATCAAACACACACAAAAATAGAGAGAGAAAGGTCCATGGCTATCTCACTACGAATCTCTTTAAGATCCCAAACCTTCCACAAATTTATATATTCAAATCCACCCCATTCAAGATCTCAACATATCCAACACAAATCACCAACAAAAACATAAAAAGAATCCAATGGGCATGTAAGGATGATCTCACACAAACGATTAAACAGGAAACAAATCTCACAGATTTCAGATCAAATCATCAAACTCAACATTCTCAACTTCATACAAAAATCTAAAAAAAGAAAATGAAGAAAACTCACCAAAATAGCAATCGCAAAGGATTTGCGCAGCCAACGCAGTCATCCCACATCGTCTCGCCTGCTATCTCTCCCACGCCATTCACAATGCCGCCAACACCTCTGTTGACTCCTTAACTTCATCTTTTGACAGAAAATGAAACCAAGAAGAAGAAGAACAAAGAGAGGAAAATGAAGCTCAGGGGGCTGTGGGATCGGCTACGAAGCTCGCCGCCAATGAATAGACAAAAAAAACGCATAGAAGAAAAGAAGGAAGAGGAAGAAAAAAAGGGTTTTTCTCTTTATAGGGTGGGTGGTTATCCGCTCCCACTGAAATTCCAAAGGCACCACATCTAAACACACTAAAAAAACCCTAAATTTTGAAATTTAAATTCAATTAACTGTAACTCTATTTTATTTAATTAAAAATAAAATAAATTAACTTTATGAAATTTAGGGGTGTTACATTATACACACGTTAAATGGAATCTCGTCCCCAAATTTGGAAGGTTAGAAAGTTAACTGAATTTCGAAAGATACTTGTCAAATAAAAGAAGATTTTAAAATACAAATTTCAATTGAATTGTATGAACATAAATATTTATTTACATTGGAAAAGTAGGGGTGTTACAAGATGCTTGGAGATGAGTTAGCTACATGTAGAGCTAAACTTCTACTTAGTCTTACAATTACCATAGTAAGCCAAGCTTCTACTTGATGAATATAATCTTGAAGACAATATAATCAACTTAATGTTGTAAAGAGAGTGGAAGAATTTCGTATTACATTGTTTTAAAAGAGAAAATTACGAAAGAGACCATATATTCACATTGCCACTCAAAACTCAAAAGTTTATTGGTTGACAAAATAAAAGAATAAAAGAATTTTTGGTATGTCCATGGTGTTCTTCTCTGAAGATAGATTATGAATTGGTGGTGGCACATTCTGGCGGGAAGCCCTGAGGAAATCGCTTGGCGTCGGTGCAGTAGTTGTAGATCATGTAATTATTCTGTGCCCAATTCATCCTCTCTTGGCTTGTTGAATCCAGTTCTTCAGTCATCCATGAATCATTCACACTGTTGGTTGTTGTGCTTGGAACTTTTTCACTGAAGTTTCTATATGAAGCAGTGAATGGAGCAGAGTTCCAATCAGTCTTAACAAGGCCTCCTCTAGTAGCCCAGTCATCAGCATTCCAGAGACTTGAGTAGATTCTCATGGGTTGCTTGTTTGGGAATGCAACACCTTTTGATTCTGAGTTCTTGAACTCTCTGATTGGGGTGCCATCTACAGAGAAGATTATTCGTTGTGGGTTCCATAGAATGGAGTAAGTATGGAAATCGGCAGTGGGGTCGAACCATAGGTAGAATTGTTGCTCTCTGCTACCCTTGCCTTGAGTGAACACATTGGTGTGAAGAATGTAGGGATCACCACTGAGATTACCCAAGAATTCAAAGTCGATTTCGTCGTGAGTTGGTCCTTGGGATGATAGATAGTAGGCTGTGACAGTTCCAGCTGAATTGCCAGAGACGAGCTTCAGCTGCATATCAATCTTGCCAAACAGGTACTCTCTCTTGGACTGGAATCCAGACCCAGATGTTTTGTCAAGGGAGAGAGTGAGGAGTTCACCTCCATTCTGTATCTTAGCACGACCATCTCCCCAAGTGATATCAAAGTCTTGGTTCAAATTACTAGCTGACACTGTGAGTGCTAGTAGTGACACTAGAAAGATTGATGATGAAACAGTGATGGTGAAAGAAGAGGCAAAAGCCATATTGGAAGACTTGTATTTTGTTTGAACAAGTTGGAGATGTGATGGATGGATGATTTGAGTAATGTGTTAGCATGGTGAGTTTATATACAAGTGAAAATGTGTTTTAGGAATCAAAGAATGAAGCAAGGTTAGTGGTTGGAAGTTTCAAAAACGTATGTAAAATTTTAATAATGAAGGGGGGCTGGTCTGGTTACAGCTGGGCGGAGAAGGTATTATCTTCGTCTTCATCATCACCATGGGACATGGCTAATGTACGAACCTTCACCAAACCACACCGACTCCACTCTCTCTCTCTCTCTGTCTCTCTATCTGTTTATGACGCGGGTTTTGGTGTTAGAGTTGTTCAGTGGGCGCAAGACTACTTTTGGTTTGGTCAATTCGACTCCAATGGTATGCTAGTATCAAATGACTCTCTATTCACATCTGTCTTAACGCTTAGTTCTATTACCCATGCACCTAACTCTTAAGATTTTTTCATATGGTAAAGCCCATGATTCCTTCCTGAATCACGGCCCAAGACCCAACTCCAATGTTCCTGCAAAACAAGCTTGACTTCCATGCATCAAAATGTTTTTATCACTGTAACAAGCGGTGACATCTTTCAACATTATATATCTTCAGACTTCAATCAGACTTTAGACAAGGACTTCATTAACTATGCGCATACGGCAAGAGCACGGTATGCGAAAAAAAAAATCTACTGTCTCCTCCTTGTGCTTGGTTAGTGTTGGGATAGAGTTTTTTTTTTTTTTTAAATAACCTCCAATGGGGAGGGGCAACTATAGAATGTCAGACCTTCATTACTTACCAAAAATTGAATTACATACGCTACGGGGGTACATTACGACGTTACCCGTATAGAAAACCAAAACAAAATCAAAACCATAACATAAATTGTCTTTAAAACAGGGCATAGACAAAACATTAAAACCTGAAACAAAACCAGAATTAAACACAGCACGCATAACATCACTAAATCTGTGTCGCAGCAGCGTGATCGCAGCCACCCTCCCGACACTGGACAGCACCCAGCACTCGGCACCGTCTCAGCCAGCCACAGCCTCGCATCAGGCCACAGCAGACCGCCTAATCCAGCACAACACCACAGCGCGTAAAAGCCAGCGCCCACTGACGCAGAGCTGTTCACTAGTGTTCATCCTCTTGCAAAACCACTCGCCGCTGCCTCACCATTCCACAATCCAGGCCGCAGCAGCCAGAAGAACAGTCTACCCAGTCCTCATTCCAGTCCATGAACCCCACCCTGCTCCGAAAAACGGGGACACTCTGCTTTACAGCAGAGTACCCTGCCAGCGCCCTGTTCCAGTACTTCCTCTGCCCATCATTGATGCGTTTACTCTTCCCCGTGACGTATGTAAGCCGTATGCCAGCGGTCAAGCACTGATAAACCTGCCACTCTTCTAGGAAGATCATTCGCAGCGAAAGAGACAGCCATATGATCTCGTTGCGTTCTATCTGCTAAAGCATCCGCCACCGCGTTGGCTTCTCTATAAATATGGGAGCAATCTAACGTCATTTGATCCGCCAAACGCTTGATTTCTTTCAAAATATTCTCCAAATGCCACGTTATTTTAAAATTGCCCTTAAACCACCCACAAACCATTTCCGAATCCGTCTGAACAACCACCTGATTAAAATCCAATGAGAGACAAAGACGGAGGCCCTCAGCTAGAGCCAAAATTTTCGCTATATTATTAGAGTCTGCACCAAAAAACATTTGCTTCCCCACAACACAAAGACCCCTAGAGTCTCTAATGATCACACCTCCAGCAGCCATGTTCTTACAAGAAGACCCATCCACATTAAAAGCAACAAAATCTGGCGGAGGGGGATACCAAAAAACAATTCTACTAAGTTTTCTCAAAACTGGAATCTCTTGTATCCCCAAAGCCCATAATGGAGCCTTAAGCCAACTGACTTGCTTAGGAGTTATAAAATTGTTTGCTAAATGCAAATTGCGCCGAATATTCAAAATCACAAAAGTAGGATTAGGAATAGCATTTTCATATACACATTTGCATCATTGTTTCCATATTTCCCTTAAAATAAACATAGGAGTGAGAAGGGATAACACACATATTTGTGTGTTCAATTTGGCTCGCCTGAACCAAATGACAAGGGTCGTGGAGATTTCTGCCGGTTTTCTGATATGCACATAAAAAATCAACTCAAAATGGCGCCAAACCTGCATCGCCAATTCTCCATCCAAAAACAAATGATTAAGAGATTCTCGTTATGGCGTGTTGCAACATCTACATCTAGATGTCAGGCTAAAGCCGCATCTGTACAACTCCCCATCCACTGGTACCCCTCTACGGAGTAATTTCCACACCAAAACTGAGATTCTAGAAGGAAGAATGTCATGCAAAATCATTTTATAGATATCATTTACCGTCCCTTTTCTCCGTAGCATTTCATAAGCTGACTGAAAGGAAAAAAATCCCATTTTGGTTCAGAACCCATATACATTCATCCTCTCCAAATTCCTCACCATATAATCTATCAGCAAAAATACTCCTTGTTAGATGCCTGAGCTCTGGGTTAACCAATTCAAAATTGGATGAAATCACCTCATTTACCGAAGGCCACGCACCTTGATCAACCATAGCCTCCGATCTTCTGAAGGATGCTACCGTATTCCAATTTTCCTCAAAAAAACTGATATTTCCCTTACCAACACGCCAAAGCGAATTGCTCAGAATAAGGGATTTGCCAAACGTGATTTCTTTGAAAAATGGCGAAGACCCAATTTTCACCAACTGACCATTCAAGGCCACCCCATGCACCCAGTATTTACTTCTCATGAAAGTAGCCCAAAGAGAATCCGAAGTAAGTAGTCTCCAAAGTGCCTTGAGGCGAAAAACCCTCATCACCACCAACAAGTCTCTCACACCCAGACCTTCTTCATTCTGTGGGAAACAAATATTAGACCATGAGATCCATTTTTTCTTCAGTCTTCCTTCACAATCCCCCCAGAAGAAATCTACCAACAAACTATTAATACAGGATAAAACTTTCATAGGAACACACATGGTACTGAGAATAAAAATTGGAATCGAGCTAAGAACATGTTTAATCAAGATTAAACGGCCTCCCAGGGATAACAATTTCGACTTCCATCCCTGAATCCGCGATTGAATTTTAGCAATCAAATCTTCAAAATATGAAATTTTAACTCTTCCTTGAAAAACTGACCCTCCCAAATATTTCAATGGAGCAGCTCGAAACTGAAATCATGTGTAGGTTTTGAATCCTACAATTTTCTCTGCAACTGCCTTGTCATCCAAAAGAAAAGAGTTTTTGCTTGCATTAATTTTCTGCTCCGAAGACATACAATAACTGTTCAAAAACTCCATGCATCCCAGAATAGAAGACTTTCTGCCATTTAAGAAAATGAGAGTATCATCTGCATATAGAAGGTGTGAGATCGGACTACATGCCCGGAGAGTATAAAAGTAACCAATTTTACCTCTATCAAAAGCCTCTTTTAGACCCCTACTCAACACTTCAGAGGCAATAATAAATAGAAATGGAGACAAAGGGTCGCCTTGCCTTAAACCCCTGGTAGATCTAAAAAATCCTTTGTAAGCTCCTTGAAGCAATACTGAAAAATCACAAGAAGCGATATAGTTGGAAATGATATGACAAAATCTACCATTAAAGCCAAATTTTGTAAGCACCACCAACAAAAAGTTTCATTCCATTCTGTCATAGGCTTTCTCCATGTCAATTTTCAAAATCACATTACCGCCGAAAACCTTCCGGTTAATGTCCCTAATCAGTTCCTGTGCAAGGCCAATATTTTCACCAATAAACCTTCCTTTAACAAAAGCCCCTGCTCCCGAGAGATAAGTACAAGTAAAATATCTGCCAGTCTAGTACAAAGGATTTTACTGAAAATTTTATAAATCACGTTGCATAAACTAATTGGGCGAAGTTCAGAAAAGGAACTTGGATTCTCAATTTTAGGAATTAAAGCCATGAAATTAGCCGAGAAAGAAGCCGACATCGCCTCCCCTTCAAAAAATTGAATAGCTGCCTCCCAAATGTCCTTACTCAGAATCTCCCAGCAGGACTGAAAAAAACCAGTAGTAAATCCATCCGAGCCCGGTGCACTATTTTTGGGGATGTCAAAAACAACATGTTTCACTTCCTCCAGAGAAGGACATTTGACCAAGATGTCACAATGACGGGAACTCACCAGTTTCAGAATACAATTCAACAAATATGCATCCACCGTACATGAACCTTGGGAAGACAACAAATTGGCAAAGAAATTAGTGGCATTATGAAGAATCTCACCAGGGTCCGAAATGGTCCCACCACATGGTAAAGTAATCTGGTTTATAGCCCTCCATTTTTGTTTAGACTTGGTGGAGGCAAAAAATACTTGGTGCAGGCATCCCCCTCCTTAAACTCTTTTTCACTTGATTTTTGAATCCAATAGAGCTCCTCATGTTTGAGAGCTAATCTGTACTCAGCTTGACAACGATTTAAATTGCAGCAAGCATTAGTGTCCTAGTTGGCATCAACATTTAGACCATTATTATTACCATTAGCAAAACCTACCAATAAAATAGTTTCTCATTGTTGCATTTCGCCCTCTAGAGCGCGGATCCTGCTAAACACATTCCCAAATACCATCCGGTTCCACTGAATCAGAGCTCGACGGGTCGAATTAAGTTTGGTATCCACTCGATCAATGGGTCTGGTGAGAGCCAAATCAGTCAACCAGATTCCATTAACCAGATCAAGAAACTTCGGATGTGTAGTCCACATGTCAAAGAATGTAAAAGGTGCAAAGCCAATCCTTGATTGAGTCGGCATGGATGCCAGTAGAGGGGAATGATCAGAAAATGTGCGACTAAGATGTTCAACTTTAAGATTAGTCAAAACTGTCAGCCACACCGAATTGACAAAAATCCGGTCAAGTCTGGCCCAAATGTGATCGCTTCCTCGCCTATTATTACACCAGGTGAGTCGAGGACCCGAATAGCCACAATCAATTAAGCCACATGTTTCAGTACAATCGGAGAAATGAGCCATGTTTGCCAGGGATGGTGCAACTCCCCCAACTTTTTCCCCTGAGTGTAGATAAGTATTGAAATCCCCACCGACCATTCATGGCGAATCATGGTGAGCCGCAAAATTAACCATATTTAACCATAATTCCTTTCTTTCATCCATAGAGCATTTAGCATAAACAAAAAAATTAAAAAAACTCTTGAAGAAGAATCTGTTACTTGGCAGTGAATAATCTAGTCCGACATATCCACCATCGAGAAAACAAGAGACGTATCCCACATGATCCAAATCTTGCCACCAACCCTGTCATTAGAAGCAAAATCGCCAAGTTTTATTTTGTTACCAATCTCCATGTATCTACTAGCATCAATCATAGGCTCCGCAATCATTAGAATTCTGACATTGTGTTCCACAACCATCTTTTGTAACCTCCTTCTCGTGGCCCTATTACCAACGCCACGAGCATTCCAAAACATAAAGTTTTCAATCATCTTAAACGCGGGAGGAAGACAAACCCTTCTTAGTCTTACGACGAGTGCCCAGAGGAACCGCAGATTTGACGTTTTTCTTTCGCTCCGCATCAGAAATCGCCCCCAATTCTAAGTCCTTGATAGCTTGTGTGCTCGGCCCAATGTCCGAATCCGACTCCGCCTCATCACTGTTTGTGGCGCTTTCAAGTGTATTGACATTCATTTTTTTCTTCTTTTTTCTCAAAGAACGACCCTCCTTCAACAATTTGCACATGTCTTCTGGCAAAACCCGTACCTCCTGTTTATTACACGGTTCTAAGCTCCCAGTGACTTCCGTTGGTGTTCGCAACACGTGAGGATTTGACAAACCAACCAGGACTTACTGCTGCTCTGTTTCAGCAGATATTTCCTGGATGTCAGCACTTGCTTCCTAGAATTCAGCCCTTACTTCCTGTAATTCAGCAGCCGATGACGACTTTGTATGAGAAACAGATCGAAGAATGAACATATTGTGGCCTGGAGACGCTGGAACCCCCACTGCTGGAACCACCTCTGCTAAAACCACCCTGCTGGAACCACCTCTGCTGGAGCAAGCATATTGCGGAAAATGCTAGAACCACCTCTGCAGGCGCAGAACATGTCCCTGGCAGAGTCACGGAAGCCCCTGGATTGGTATTGTTCGCTAGCTGAAACAGCCCAGTCTGTTCTGACTGAGACAGAGTGTCCTCTGTTTTGAGCAATTGCGAACCTGGCTAGGACAACACCGAGTGCCCTGACTGTCCTTCCATTGAAAATACCACCTTTTTCATCCCTAAAACAAGCTGTCCAACCTGAGTTTCACCTGTTAAACCTTTCGTCGCAGTTTGCGACGCCGCAACTTGATTAGAAAGGTTGCTCTTGGGGTTCGGATTGACATCCTCTTCGTGTGGAGTCGGCTTTTGTTTGTGTCCAAGAACATTTTCAATTTTTGAAGTTGTATACCCCGCCTCTAGTAGGCATTTCGCCGTAGATTTTGGCTTGACCCCGGTTTAAGCATGCTCTATTGTCTGACCCGATGGTTGTAGTTCCGCTAGAGCACCTTTATCTTCCTCAATATTCTCCATTAATGCCTCAAATGTGTTGGACAAAACAACCTTTACTGGATCAATAGTCACCTGCTTTCTGGCCACGATTCCATCTGGAATCTCCTCGCCTTTATTATTTTTTGTGCCACTCACACCCACTTCCGAGTTTAAAATTTTTTCTGTTCTGAGCACTGGAACTTATTGTTGCTTGGTATTATTAGTTTCTGCCTTTAATTTGACCACCTTCTCAGTCTTACCTATTTCGAAACTCGACCACCGCCCTTAAATCCTAGCTTCTTTCGACAAACACTCTCCTGATGCCCTATCAAAGAACAAAAATCACAATATTTGAAACATGGATATTCTATCTTCTGCCAGAAACCTCTATTATTGGCCCTATCAATCCATACTCTGTTTGGTAATTTGTCCACCAAAGTCATCTCCACACACACACGGGCAAAGCCCGGGCGCGATAAACATCTAGTATGGTCATCCATTCTCAAATAATCACCAAAAGAATTGACAATTGCTTTTAAAATAGGGGGATGAAAAAGATGTAAAGGTAAGTTAGGCAACTCTACCCACAGTGGTACTAAGATTGGGTCCTCCTTCAGATTGAAGCCATCATGCCAACGGAAAGCTTTAAAACGAACGCCACGAATAAAAAAGGAGTCCCGCGACAAAACTTTTTGTGCTTCCTCCTCCGATTGAAGACGAACTAACACATGTCGTTGATTGAGTAATCCAAGCGAAAAATCTCCCAAAATTCTCCAAGTTCTGTGAATCGAATCTCAAATGTCTTCCAATGTTGGGCGGTAACTAGAGAATTTTAAGACGATCGCATGTTTTTCCATAAACTCCTCCCCACGGACTTCATCCGTTGCCGTAATGCCAATTGCTGGAGCTCCCTCTTTACGGAATCTAGTGCCTTCGACTGGAGTCTCCACAACGCCAGCCACCAAATTTTTTCCCAATATTTGTGCGAAAGAGGGCTTAGCCGCTCCTTCCACAGTTCCCCGTTACCGAATCTCCCCATCATGTGGGGAGGTGTGGCGGCAGGAGGCGCCGACATCACATCCAGTTCGGTGCCAGTGTTGAATATTCAGAACAGGATCGTATCAGCAGAGTCGTATCGGTGCGCAAACAGGCTCTGAACCGTATCGGCGGCTGTGACGAAGATGCCACAGCAACCGAAACGTCGGCCCCAGTTCTGTATCGCGGCCAAAACGGGAGCAGGGAGCACTGCACGAAGGACAACCGAGTTTTCTGCCTGTATGTGACGGCCAGTATCGTCCAATATCAGCCAGTATCGGCATACCGCGACCAGAGAAAGCCTTGCTATGCCGGCAATAGGTGGCTGAGCCACCTAGGGTTTTCGCTGTGGCTACCCTAGCTGCCACCAGTCGATGGCTAGGATGCAGTTCCACAGATGAGGGACGGTTGAGATTAGATATCGGCCAATGACCGAAATACCCTCAGACACTCCAAATCGCCCTCTAAGTTTTTCTTCCAACAATGAATAAGAGCTTCCTTGAATTGGGTTTGGTGATTAAGGACTATATGAAGGAGATGTGCTGGGTTGAATCTACTTTGAACTTTTCCGACGGATACCCCAAAAATGAAGCCATCAATGTTGGGATAGAGTTGGCTTGAATAGTCCCACATCAAGTAAGGAGGAGTGTCTGGGGAAGGTGTCAGACACATAAGTGCCAACTCTACCCCTCTCTCCATGGGTTTGGAGAAGATGAAGAGGGGGTAGAATTGGCCCTCATGTATTGAACACCCTCCCTAGTCACTAATCAGTGCTCTATCCTCAGACTGCATAGAAAGGTCCAAAGTATGCACGTACATTCTTTTCTTGTTTTTTGCAAAAAAAAATTTAAAACAAAAAAATTGATCAATTAGTTTTAAAATCTTGTATAATATTTTGTTAAGTTGCCTTTCATTATAGTTGTTTTGCAAATTAAAGCTTACACGATATCAGCTATATGAACTAAACTGTTTGAAACCTCTTGGAAATGGGAAAATTGGAATAATAAGTGTTCCACCAATTGGTGGTACATCTCAATAAGTTCAAAACAGGAACGAAGGATCGTTGCATAGAGACCTTATTGAAAGACTATCCCAACAGTTCTATTCTTCAGCCAAAGCTTACTGGAAAAACATGTGAAACGTATAAGATGGTGGCTTATATACTAAATAACCCATTCACTTTCATTAAGCATCTCGCCTCATTATTCACAAGCTAGACTGGCTTATACACCATTTTTTTGTAAACATCTTGCATGCATGAGCATGTATATTATATCCCTGCTAAAAAGAGTTGAACAATGGGACCTTCTCTATAAAGGGATAAGTGCTAAGTAGTGTGATATTAACAAGTGTCTACATGGTGAGCATGCCCATAGTTGCATAAAGCTTGATTTCTTAAATTTCAAAAATTAAGGAGCTACTGAGTGCATACTATGGAACAGGGTCATTCAATACAGTCTATCTCATCCCATTGATGAATTCCTTCTCTATCAATAGTTGTCTTGAAATGATTCCCCAAGTTTGCCATTCAATTGGACTGAAATATTACTCATTTCTTCATTTCAGTGTAGTTGAAATTCTTGCTTGCTATCTATTATCTATTGCTATATTATGACTGATAAATCCACATTAATTGCGCTTTCAAAGAACAGATCGAGAGCACTTGTATTTGAAAATTCAACGTGTATAAATTGACTTTAAATACATACATCGAATATATTACATTGTAGAAGTATAACAATTAAGGACTTCAATAAAATCGAAGAAAAGAATTTGGCTGTGCAGACGATATTGAATCAGCTAAGACATATTAATTGGTGTTGGCACACTCTGGAGGAAAGCCCTGAGGAAATCGCTTAGCGTCGGTACAGTAGTTGTATATCATGTAATTCTTTTGAGCCCACTTCATCCTCTCTAGGCTAGTTGAATCCAGTTCTTGATTCATCCACGAATTATTGGCACTGTTAGGTGATTTGTTTGGAATTTTTGCATTGAAATTCCGATAGGAAGCAGTGAAAGGTGCATGGGTCCAATCAGTCTTGACAAGGCCGCCTCTAGTAGCCCAGTCATCAGCATCCAAAGACTAGAGTAGATTCTCATGGGTTGCTTATTAGGGAATGGAACACCCTTTGATTCAGAGTTCTTAAATTCTCTGATAGGAGTGCCATCCACGGAGAAGATGATTCGCTGGGGGTTCCAGAGAATGGAATAAGTATGGAAATCTGCAGTGGGATCGAACCATAGATAGAACTGTTGCTCTCTGTTACCCTTTCCTTGGCTGAACACATTGGTGTGAAGTATGTAGGGGTCTCCGCTTAGGTTCCCCAAGAACTCAAAGTCTATTTCATCATGTGTTGGACCTTGCGATGATAAATAGTAGGCGGTAACAGTACCAGCTGAGTTACCAGGAACTAGTTTCAGCTGCATATCGATCTTACCAAACAGATATTCTCTCTTGGACTGGAAGCCAGAACCGGATGTTTTGTCGAGTGACAGAGTTAGGAGTTGCCCACCATTCAGTATCTTAGCACGACCATCTCCCCAAGTGATATCAAAGTTTTGGTAGAAATTACTAGCTGAAACTGCTAATACCAACAGAAAGAGAAGCAAGATTGATGAAACATTATTAATGAAAGAAGAAGCCATATGTGAGACTTGTATGATGATATGGAAGCGACTTAGATGGATTGTTTTAAGATATAGGATTTGGAGATTGATGAATAATTTGTTTGAAGAAATTGTTGAAAATGTGATCGTCGATTTGTGATATGTTGTAGCAATGTTGGGTTTATAATTATATACAAGTGAAAGTGTTGGACTAGAGGTTGCTAGATTGAAAAAAACGAGTAAATGAGTAGAGTTGGCTACAGCTGGACCAAAGTTACCATCTCACTCGGTTTTTTGGTGGGCGCTTTGGTGTCAGGGTGTACTAGTGGAGTGGTTGGAGTTGAACGAAGTTTCAAGAGCCTGTACTTCACTTTGGCCAATTGGACCCGCAGCTATTCAATGTCCAGCATCCCCAGCTGTCTTGACATTTGTATATTGCCCATTCATGCACAGTTCTTCTGGTCAATCGCATTAGTTCTAGAAGTTTAGTACTCAAAACCAGTGGCATCTTTGCACATATTCTACATTGCAAAGTTGCAATTGACCTATAGTACCCTACTAATGATTATTTAAGAGTGGTTATTGTGTATGTGTCACTGTAATATTAAATTTAAATTTTGTTTGGAGGAGGGGGTTTGTGGATAAGGTCAAGTGACTCTGCATGTGACAACAAATCTTACAACTAAGATTAGGATGACTCAAATTCATGGGGTTAAGTATTACAACTGAATTGTATATGGGAGAGTGGTGATTGGTGAAGCGACTCTTTAAACAATAAATTTTGCTTGACATACGTAGTGTTTCGGACTAGCAATTTGTGCGGTAATAGCTATCCAATTTACTAGTAAGTCTATAAGTAGTTATTTTGACGAACACAAATATTAACTTGAGAATGCAAAATATCAATCTGTAGACAATATAACGATGTACAATAGTCAACAAAAGCTTTCATTAACATTCAATAAATTACAATGGGGAGTTACGTTCGAAAGGACGTTGCTCAAGACTAGTTTGATGTTATCGATCGATGGAAATACAAGTTTAAAGTTGAAAAGCAATGCAAAGAAAACAATAAAAATGCTAGTGGTACAGTTTGGCCCGACTATGCAATGAAAGCAACACGTCCTCATAGTCAAGAGCTCAAACATTCACCCTATAATATAAATGTTGAGCATTTTGGCACTTTTCAAAAGAGAACATTGAATTTTGAGACCATTAAAAAAGTTTTGAAATGCCTCTGACGTTGATTTTCCTGACCAACGATACTAGTCCTGACACATAGTAAGATAACTATTGGAATTTCGTAAGCAACACCACTTCTGAACTCACGTCTAGTCCAGCTGTTGTAATAAACCAATAGGGATACATCGACTCATATATACAATCTTAATGTTTTTATTTATTTGACTTCTTCTATGCATAATCATTGGAACCTTAATACTTGACACATTGTAGCTTAAAATCATTTAAGATGAAATCCTTTCAATATCGCAATATTTTATAACCTCCAAGGATTACCATGCTAGGCAAGTCTCAACGTACATTGGATAAAGTCGGTGAGTACGTGTACTAGATATTCCTTGTCCAATTGGCAAAAAAGGTTAACAGTGTGTAAGTGATTATTAAGGTATAGCCACTCCACAGTCCACAACACCACCAAAACCGCGTGAGAGAATGCATGGTGTGTAGAATATTAACTAGGTTCTATCTGAGACGAGTGTCCCTCTTCACCCAGCTGTTGCCAACTTTCACCAACATGGCTTTTGAAGGTTCAAGGCAACTTCAAACTTTACTTTGCTTGCATTCCTCAGCACTTTCACTTGTATATAAATCCACGAATGCTATCTTCATTCAAATCATCCAACACAACTCCATTTATTCAAACAAAAAACATCGGTCGCCATTTCAACACAAGTTTCATTATGGCTTCTTCTTCTTTCTCCATTGCTTCATCAATCTTACTGGTGTCTCTACTGGCACTGACCTCAGCTAGTAATTTCAACCAAGATTTCGATATAACTTGGGGAGATGGTCGTGCTAAGATACTCAATGGAGGTGAACTTCTCACTCTCTCCCTTGACAAAACATCTGGCTCTGGATTCCAGTCCAAGAGAGAGTACCTCTTTGGCAAGATTGATATGCAGCTCAAGCTCGTCTCTGGCAATTCAGCTGGAACTGTCACAGCATACTATCTATCATCCCAAGGACCAACTCACGACGAAATCGACTTTGAATTCTTGGGTAATCTCAGTGGTGATCCCTACATTCTTCACACCAATGTGTTCACTCAAGGCAAGGGTAGCAGAGAGCAACAATTCTACCTATGGTTCGACCCCACTGCCGATTTCCACACTTACTCCATTCTATGGAACCCACAACGAATAATCTTCTCTGTAGATGGCACCCCAATCAGAGAGTTCAAGAACTCAGAATCAAAAGGTGTTGCATTCCCAAACAAGCAACCCATGAGAATCTACTCAAGTCTCTGGAATGCTGATGACTGGGCTACTAGAGGAGGCCTTGTTAAGACTGATTGGAACGCTGCTCCATTCACTGCTTCATATCGGAACTTCGGTGAAAAAGTCCCAAGCACAACAACCAACAGTGTGAATGATTCATGGATGACTGAAGAACTGGATTCAACAAGCCAAGAAAGGATGAATTGGGCACAGAAGAATTATATGATCTACAACTACTGCACCGATGCTAAGCGATTTCCTCTTGGATTCCCTGCAGAGTGTGCCAACACCAACTAATTCTGTCTATAGAAAGATTATGGACACACAATCAAATTCTTTCAATTTTTTTTTTACCTATTTTAGTTTTGTGATGATTAGAAAAAGAGCAATAGTTTGAGTGTTTGACAATGTTATATATATCCCAATTATATAATCAAATAGAATTTGTGCACATTCGTTTCTCCACTTTGAAATAAGTCTTTTCATTTCTTTTGTCTATGCTCTTTGATTTTTAGAGGTCAGTCTGAATTTAGCACACCTGAAGTACCTGACCACACAATGTTTTCTAGTTTCCTTCAATAGAGATATGACAAAGGAAATGTTGGCACCCTCTGGAGGAAAGCCCTGAGGAAATCGCTTAGCGTCGGTACAGTAGTTGTATATCATGTAATTCTTTTGAGCCCACTTAATCCTCTCTAGGCTAGTTGAATCCAGTTCTTGATTCATCCACGAATTACAGCTGGGCGGAGAAGGTATTATCTTCGTCTTCATCATCACCATAGGACATGGCTAATGTACGAACCTTCACCAAACCACACCGACTCCACTCTCTCTCTCTCTCTATCTGTTTATGACGCGGGTTTTGGTGTCGGTGTTGTTCAGTGGGCGCAAGGCTACTTTTGGTTTTGGTCAATTCGACTCCAATGGTATATGCTAGTATCAAATGACTCTCTATTCACAGCTGTCTTAACGCTTAGTTCTATTACCCATGCGCCTAACTCCTAAGATTTTTTCATATGGTAAAGCCCATGATTCCTACCTGAATCACGGCCCAAGATCCAACTCCAAAGTTCATGCAAAACAAGCTTGACTTCCATGCATCAAAATGTTTTTATCACTTAGCGGTAGAAAGCATACCGGAAGCATCTTCCTTGACATCATTAAACGGAGCAATTATTTGTTCCACTCGCCTCTCAACGGTATCACACATAACGGATTGTTCCAATTCAGCATGAGAAGCTTCATCGAAAGCTGATTTCTCGACGGATAACTCTTTTTCCACATTACGTAGACCATTGCAAACCCCATCTAACTTGGCTTTCAAAGAGTCAAGCTCAGCAGCAGATCTATCCCGCATATCCTTCCCCTCCATCAATGACTTTCAAGCAGCACCTTCAGCTTTCTCCGAGTTTGCGCATTGCATTTTTAATACATCTAATTGAAAAGAACATGAGAAAACACCAACAATAACACCGCCAATCTCCTCTCGAATAGAACCATTTGATCACGATCGGCTCAATAAACCGAGCACATCACCCCTGCATAAGCGAGATGATTCATCTCGTCCATTATCTGCTCAAGACCATGGTCGATGTTATCAAACGGGTCAAGTACAGGCTTTGAAAGCCTTTCCACCGACCGCCTGTGCCATTCATATACCAACTTACATGCATCGTCTTGCACGTCAAGCTGAGTGAACCAGTAGAACTTGCCATTAGACTTGATACGGATATCTTTCAGGCCAGGCTCAATCCAACTAATCCATGGATGAAGGACACGAGGATCCGATAGCACTGAAAAACCACCCCCGACAGCAAGAAAATAAAAGGAATAGCAGTAATAACGAAAAAACCATGTTTACCCTCCCATCAAAGCAGAAGAAACCTGATGAACAGGAGAGGAAACTAGGAACCCGATAACTTCGATGACATCAATAGAATGAGAAGAAGAATGATCTTGAAACTATGACCATCACCAATGTCTTTAGACTACTCCATCGCTAGCTGAAGCATATTTTCATTAATGACCCGGGGATAATCGTTAGACAATTCAGCAGCGTCCGAGACACCGCAGGTAGAAAGAAGTTTCATCTCGTTGTCATCCAGCGGACGAGTAATCTCCTTCTCGCTCATTTCCAACACGAGTCTCAATTCCTCAACCTCATAAAAAGAATCACAATCTCCTTTTGCAACATCGCCAAGAGACAAACTCGGGCTAGACACAACCCTCATAACTTCCTGAACAGGATTCGGACAGGACACAATCCAAGCAAAACCACGATTACAGAGTTGTTTCTTCCTCAAAACTCGACCAAGGTCTATCGGCAACCGCCATGACGGATTCGTAGACCTCGAAAGCTTTCTTTTTCTTGAAGCAAGAGTTTTTATATCAACATGAGCATTGAGATCCATAGCGCGCCAATCCGAACTCACTTCCAAATCAACGAAAATATCACTAATGCCAGCGTGAACAACTAAAGGCTTTAGCACGGGAATTGGTAAGTAAAGCTCGTTCCACTTCACTCATAGTGTACAAACCACTACGCACCAGGATACCCTCGAAAAGAAATGCCTCTACAAGAAAACGATGAAGCTTCGAGAATTGATCACTGATCTTCTGCTCCTCAGCAGTCAAGTAAAGATTCTTCCATTTATTAGGAAAATGGAATGATCGAAAAATCGGACGATCTTGCAATTGGAAGTAGCCAGAATTCACGAAAGCATAAAACCAACGTCGTGACCAATCACGAATATCATCGCTAAGTTTCTCGAAACACTTTTGAGAATGGAGAAAGCAGATATCTCTTTTTACTAACAAACCAATTACTGAATGCAAAATCTTCACAGTCAGAGGAATGTCGGATATAATGACCCTCGCATAAGAATACACCATCACCTTCCAACCATTGAGACCCATTTGGGAAGGAAGAATGCCCAGGAAGTTCAGATACTCCCAGAATAATCCAGAATCGAAAATCAAAGACCAAAGGAAAACATGCACGAATACAGTGCAATGTACCCAGCCTTCGCATTACAAGGGCTATCATCCTGTCCTGGCAGAATAATCTCAAGGTCGAGCGAAAGATTATAATCTGAATGAAAATTGTTCAGCGTCGCGTGAGAAGCTCTGTTGGGAGAATTATGAGCCTCACACAAAGTTAGCAACTTACCACTTAGCTTATCACCAACAGACATCGTGACAATGAACAAAAACGAATAAGTTGAGGGGATGAGAAAACCCTAAATTCAAAGATAGCGTGAAGAGGGAAAACGAAGTCATCACATCTTCTTTTATAGAGCCAAGAAATGAAGGGACAGCGTGCGAGACATGATCACTACGCGAAATCCCATAAATGTGCGCAAAAACGAATGGGCAAGTAAAGAATCGAAACACCAACTCGCGAAAAGTTACTGACAGCATTAAATACTAGGTAATGATGAAAGTGAAAGGCTAATCGTCACGAAGTTAGTGCTCACGTCAAAATAACCACAAACTAAAGGAGTAGCTGATGATACATCAAAATATACCAGTCATCACGATCGTACATGTGGTATCGAGATCCATAACGAGGATATAGCGTCCAGACCATCGAATCAGCACGTAAAGCCCAAGAAGAATAAAGCTAACTACTGAAGCCCAAATGAGGCTCGCCTAAACAAGACCTGAATCTAGGCCCAAACGATTCAGAGCTCGAATTCAAGCCTGACACGAGTTCTCTCATAAAAAAATATGAATGTTGCACCAACAAGAGTCGTGGACGAAGTTACACCTCCCTGGACGCATTTCTTTAAAGGAGGAGACTGTTACTAGAAACATCTCCTTCCATTATGTCTCACATGTTTAAGACATGCATAGAGTTAACCACAACCATTATAAAAGGTAAAGAGAATATTCTACACGGGGTATGCAACTTTAACTGAATTTTATCAAGATTTACATCCTTCTTCTAACAGAGTTACTAACTTAAGCATTGGAGTGCCTTCGCCCTCCAAAAAGGTGGTCTTTGACAGTCTAACAATTGTTTTGCAGGTCAAATTCACAAGTGGACAATTTTTTGATGCATCACCTTCGTAACGTTTCTCTTGGGGGTGAGCATCCTTTCCCGTAATCCTAATCCTGACCCAACCCATTTTGTTTTGGTCCTTTTGGGATTGATCAACCTCATCCCAATCTCGGGATGGAGAATTTCAATCCAGTCTCATTCCGAACTTATTTAAATTTATATTTATTATTATTATTTATTAACTTTAATGTGTTAAATATTTAAATAAGTCTCACTTAGATTAGAACATAGTCAACTTACTGTCTTACTGTGACGGTGGACACATTGTAAACCATAACCAGTTCATTTAACATCATTGAAAGTAAATTTGAAAATCAATCATTGTTGGCCTTTTCTTTCTTTTTTGTAAAACATTATTTCATTAGCACTGAGAAGATCTTTATTTATTTATCTAGCATTCCACACTCCTTTGAATGCATACAGATCAAAAAGAAAACATTGTGAAATACAATTGTATATTGGGTTTCTTTTTTTGTTTAAGGTCATAAGTTGCCACTTTAGGCTCTTGGAAAAGAATATTTAATGATACTTTTTTATTTGATTAGAATGTATATAAACACTTGTAGTATGAAAGGATTCGTCTTCAATACCTGCTCATCCCGTCCCATTCCTTCTCGTCCTGAACATATTTGGGATGGGACGAGGTCTGGGATGAGCTACATCCCGTCCCAAACCCAAAGGAACAGGATGAGATCGGGATGAGGTCCATCCCTTCCCGTGCCCACCCCTAGTTTCTCCTATTTATGGGAGAGATTTGTAGGGCTTGGAGTTGAACTTTGACTAGGATCTATTCTTAAGGGCCCTTTTGGGCTTTAATGGCTGGATTTATCTTTTTGCGCTTTGCGACTCAGCCCTGAATTGAAATATTTGGTCTTCGTGATGAGTGATCTTCACCACGTGTAAGGTCGTGATGCTAGTCTCATTCGATGTATCATCGGCTACTCCCCCTTAGTTAGTGAGCATGCTTACGTGGGCACTAACTTTTTGATTATTGGACTTTCGACTTCATCATGTATTGCATTTAATTCTGTTAACGACTGTTGGTGCGGTTGCTATTATATCATTTGTTTGTTCATTTCTGTGCATTTTTTGGGATTTTGTGCAGCTATCATGTCTCGCACGTCATTTTATTAGTAGTATTTTCATTGCTCAACTCTAGAAAATGGGTGTGCTAGTTGTGTTTCTCTGTTTACGTTTTCTTTGTGATCAAAGCTTTTTTTTTTCTTTTTCACTCTCTTGTTTGTGCAGCTCATTTCCCATCTCTACTAGGTACTAACAAGGTACTAGATGATGAAGTGCTCGACATCTATGATGCATTCTTCTTGCCTAAGAAATCATTGCAGACGACATTAGAAAGCGTTCGTGTTGAGTACTCATTTTCATCCGACCTTGAGATTGTTCTACCTAGGTATAAAGTCAGTCCTTGTCATCCAAGGTCGGGTGATATTACGCTATACCCTTGCAAGTTTCAGTTGGGTCTTAGGTTTCTGGTTCTGGAGATTTTTTGAGATTGCTTGGATGTTTTGGGCATTGCTACTGTTCAAATGGGTCCCAATGGTTGGAGGGTGATCGTTTCTACTTGTGCAAAAGCCATTATTTCTGGCATTCCTCTAACTAGTAAGGTTTTACATTCCGTGGTGGGACTTGTTATAAGCAGTAATAATATGTGTTTCCTGCATTCTCCCACCTGTTTTGGGAAACTCAATGATGATTATAGGGACTGGTCAAGATTTTTGTTTTATGCTTCCATCAACTCCAACTACTTTAAGTTGCGTGGTCGATAGATGATGAGGGTGTTCCGAGTACCCAAGAAATGGAAGAATTTGCACTTATTAGTTACTATTTTTTTAAGCTTCCTCGAGTTGTTGTGGAATCATTCCTCACTACGGATGTTGTCAAGCGTAGTAGCTTGTACACTATGAGTGAAGCGGAACGGGCGGTGCTTACTGAAGCTCGAGCTACTAACATTGTTGCTCGTGCTAGTCCTATTGGTATTAGTGATCCTAGCATTGATAGGAAAGTAAGCTCTGACAAGGTGGCTACGGATCTCAATGCTACTATTAGCATTGGTGGTGTTGGTTCGGCCATTAGAAAAAGGAAGCTTCCTAGGCCTGCAAGTACATCGAAGTAGCTGGTGATAAGCCCTGGCTGGGGTATTACTCAGACTGTTCCTCGTCCTGGGTCGTCTAGTAAGGAAGATAAGAAGAGGGTCACCTATTTGTTCAAGAGGTTGAGGAAATAAATCAAGTTCTGGAGAGGAGCAAAAATGAGGTGAGCTGTTCGTTGGATGATCGTGAGAAGAGGTGCATCTCTTCTCATGGCGTGCCCGACTTCGCCAAGTGGTCTGTTGATGACCTCGTGCACTCAATAATAAGATGTTTAAGCTTATATGGAGCGGTCAAATGATCTAAATACTATGAGGACCATAGCAGACTTTGACTTTAACCCACTGAGCGAAGAAGAGGTCATTGGTCGGGGTCAAAGTTTTAAGTCTCCTCCATCTTCTCCTATTTGTGTTGATGATACAGTGGAGTTTCCTGCTTCTTTATTTGTTCATCACACTTCTGCTACGACCTGTTCCATTCCTACTACTACTGGTTATCTCACTCCGCCAAAATTTGAAATATATGATGGCATTTCTGACCCAACCGATCATTTGAGGCACTTCAATTCCACCACATGATGGCCCTGAAGGAAACCACAGAGTCGATCTTATGCAGAACATTTCCAATTAGCCTCACATCTACAATAGTGAACCGGTTCAATAGCCGACTCTCGAGGTCAATAGATTCATTTCAAGCTTTGGCCACCGCTTTCACCACCAGATTCATTGGAAGCCAGCAGATGAGGAAAGGGCCACACTACCTCCTGCACATTAGGCAAAATACCGAAGAAACAATACGGGGATATGTCACCCACTTTACTAATGAATTGACAATGATTGACGGATATAGCGGCGACACAGCCGTTGCAACCTTCGTGGCCGGATTGAAGAGATGCCTCTTCTTTGACGCTCTTAACCTGGAACCTCAAGGGTATGACAATCCTGCTAAAAATAACACACTTGAGGAAATGAAGGTAGTCAGGAGAAAATATGACCAATAAATAGAAATTTTTTTTAAGGAAACGGGAAAGAAATGAAGAAAGAAAAATGAACGACGGACAAGGAAGGCAACAATCCATCAAAGAAACATTGAAATGGCGGAAGGAGTGATTCGAGACGATGAAAATTTGGGATTCTTCAACCAACGCAAACTCAACAGGAGTGGGTAACGAGTATGATGAAGACCACATACAAGCCATATACAACCCTGAAGACAAGTCGAGCAAATATACTAAAACACATAACAAAATAGGATAACGTCAATTGACCGCTATGGATGAGAGGTGATTCAGAAAAGACAACTCGATGAGTTCATCAGAATGCCAGATAAACAAATCAAATTGAAGGAGAAAGCAGGCAACGTTGTGGGATCAAAAGAAAATATTAGGGAGTTGATATACGCCACACACTGCATAGCTAGAGGAAGCAAAGCACACAAAGCAACTACGCGAACTCCTCACTCGAATTGATCTATATCATAACAAGGGTACTGAAGAAACATTTCATGAATGCACAAAGCATGGAAATGTTTGACCCAACCAATTCGTACGAATCAAAAGATTTCATCAGTGGTTGCAAGCTCGACCCGAACCACTACCGACAAAGCTGGCAGCAACACACTCGACCAAACCTTGATGATTGACACTAGACATGGTGACAGCATAACGTGATTGGACAGTTTAGCGTTGACAAAAGCGCGGTCAAACAATTTGGTAATGACATAAGCATGATCAAACAAGCCAATATTACTCAGCCATCGGATAGAAAAACACCTTGAGCCTGCCAGTCACAACATCATACGAGGATGAAGTGAAGAAAAACAAAGCAATAATAACACCAGCCTCCAATACGAAGGCTGACAATGAGCAAAGGAAGACAACAAATAGTACTTTGAACCAGCGTAAATGCCCTAACGGTTAAGGCTGATGAAAACATTAAGGATATATCAATAAGATTATGAATTCAGAAACTCAAAATTTTTGCGTGCACAACAAAATAGATACGTCAATAAATTAGCCATACAAAGCAATCAAACAACAAAAGTCGGACACACACAACTTCTAGTCTGATCAACCAAGAAGTAAAGGTTAGACACCCGAGTCAACTAAACAAAAAAAAACTTTGAATCGACCGAGATGTCAAACTAGCAGAACTTGTCATCAGACTTGATACGGATATCCTTCGGGCCAAGCTCAATAAAACTAATCCGTGGATGAAGGACACGAGGATCCGGGAGCACTGAAATACCACCCCCGACTGCAAAAAACATAAGGAATAGCAGTAACAATGGAAAAACCAAGTTTACCCTCCCATCGAAAAGCATCTATGGTAAGGGCACGACTAACGGTAGCAGTTGGTGTAGGAGAAACCTGATGAACATGATAGGAAACTAGGAACCCAGCCACTTCGCTGACATCAATAGAATGAGAACGAGAATGATCTTGAAACTCTGACCACCACCAATGTCATTAGACTGCTCCACCGGTAGCTGAAGCATCTTTTCATTAATGAATCGGGGATCATCGTTAGACAACTCATCAGCGTCCGAGACACTGTTGGCAGAAAGAAGCTTCCTCTCGTTGTCATCCAGTGGACGAGCTTCTCGCTCCTTTCCAATACGAGCCTCAACTCATCAGCCTCATCGAAAGAATCACGATCTCCTTTTGCAACATCGTCAAGAGACTGACTCCGGTGAGTCAACCCCCATAACATCCTGAATAGGATTCGGATGGGACACAATCCGACTAGAACCACGATTATAGAGTCATTTCTTCCTCGGAACCCGACCAAGGTCTACCTGCAACCGCCTTGGCGGATTCGTAGGACTCGCAAGCTTTCTTTTTATTGAAGCAAGATCTTTGATAGCAATAGGAGCATTGAGATCCGTAACGAGTCGATCCGAGCTTACTTTCCAATGAATGCTTGCAGCACTAATGCCAGCACAAGCAACTAAGGCTTTAGCACGGGAATCAACTTATAGTGAACAAACCATTACGCTCCAGGATACCCTAGGATGGAAATGCCTCCAAATGATCACTAGTCTTCTGCTCCTTAGCAGTCAAGTAAAGATTCTTCCATTTATTAGGAAAACATAATGATCAAAAAATCGGACGACCTCGCAATTGGAAGTAGCCAGAATTCACAGTAGCATAAAACCAACATCGCGACCAATCATGAATATCATCGCTTAGTTTCTCGAAACACTTTTGAGAATGGAGAAAGCAAATATCATTGTTTACTAACAGACCAACTACTGAATGCAAAATCTTCACAGTCAAAGGAATGTCGGATAGAATGACCCTCGCATAAGAATACACCATCACCTTCGAACCATTGAGACCCATTTGGGAAGTAATAATACCTAGGAAGTTCAGATACTCCCCGAATAATCCAGAACAAAAAATCGGAGATTAGAGGAAAACATGCACGAATACAATGCAATGTACCCAGCGTTCGCATTACATGGGCTATCATGTTGTCCAGGACGAATAATCTCAAGGTCGAGCGGAAGATTATAATCTGAATGAAAACTGTTCAGCGTCGCTTGAGAAGATCTGTTGGGAGAATTATGAGCCTCACACAGAGCTAGCGACTTATCACTTAGCTTATCACCAACAAACATCGTGAGAATGAATGAAACGGAAGAAAACAAGGGGATGAGCAAACCCTAAATTCAAAGATAGTGTGAAAAGGAAAAATGAAGTCGTCACATCTTCTTTTATAGAGCCATACAATGAAGCGACGGCTCATGGGACAGCGTGCGAGACATGATTACTACGCAAAATCCCAAAAATGTGCGCAAAAATGAATAGGCAAGCCAAGAATCGAGACACCAACTCCCAAAAAGTTACTGACAACATTAAATACTAGGTAATGATAAAAGTAGGGGTGGGCACGGGACAGGATGAGATGAGATAGGCCCATCCTGTTCATACAGGATCGGGACGGGATGGGATGCAAAAAACCCCATTCCGACCTCGTCCCATCCCAAACGGGTTCGGGATGGGATCAGCGTGCTGCATCTGACTGCTGCGAAGATTATCATCGACAAGGGTCCGGCAATCCAACCATTTACTTGGGGAGTTGGCTATATAAATAAGATGATTGAGGCAATGCAACAACAGTTCTACCCTAAACTCCAAATGGATTAAGTACTGAGATTGTTTACACCACAGCACAGAACATAAGCTCCCTGTTTCAAAAGGAATTTCAACCCATCCATGTCATTTCAGCATTAAAAAAACTGAGGGAGCTCTTTCTTTTTCAAAGACCAAATCTCTACAAAATTTTGAATCAGGACTCAGGACTATGTTTTGCTTATATCAAGTTATCGAAAAGTTAGAAGGCAATCACTTTGTCTATATAAGGTGAAGAAAATATGCAATAACAGGTAGAGGTAGTTTTCAAAAATAAAGATAACAAAATGCAATAGTGATAGGATAAAACTCGAGAATAACGGAAATTGACTCACTCCAACTAATACATAAAAATATTAATAATAAATATTAAAAAATTAGTTCGGGACGGGATGGGATTGAAAATCTTCATCCCATCCCATCCCATTCTAGATCGGGACATGACGGGATCGGGATAGAATTATTCAATCCCATTAAGACCCAAAAAATTGGTATGGGATGCCCACCCCTAGATAAAAGTGAAAGGCAAACCGTCACGAAGTTAGTGCCCACGTCAGCATAACCACAAACTAAAGAGAGAGTAGCTGATGATACATCAAAATATACCAGTCATCGCGGTCGTACACATGGTATAGAAATCCATAACGAGTATATAACGTTCAGACCATCGGGTCAGCACGTAAAGCCCAAGAAGAATAAAGCTAACTATTGTGGCCCAAATAAGTCCCGCTAATGGTCGTGAAGGGAGTTACGCCTCCCCGGATGCATTTCCATAAAAGGAGAAGATTGTTACAAGAAGCATCTCCTTCTGTTGTGCCTCACATGCTTAAGTCACACAGAGAGTTATCCACGACCATTATAAAAGGTAAATAGAACATTCGACACAGATATACAACTTTAACTAAGTTTTGTTAAGATTTACATTCTTCTTCCAACAGAGTTACTAACTTAAGCATTGGAGTGCCTTCGGCCACCAAAAAGATGATCCTTGACAGTCTAACATTTGTTTTGCAGGTCAAACTCACGGGTTGACGATTTTTTAATGCATCACCTTTGTAACGTTTCTCTTTATGGTGAGCATCCTATCCCACAATCGTAATCCCGACCCGTCCCGATTTGTTTCGGGTCCTTTTGGGATTGATCAAACTCATCCCAATCTCATCTCGTCCCGATCTAAAATAGGATGAGAACAGGATGGAGATTTTCAATGTAGTCCCATTCCGAACTTATTTATTTTGATATTTATTATTATTATTTATTAGCTTAATGTTTTAAATTTTTAAATAAGTCTCACTTAGATTAGGAAATAGTCAACTTACTGTCTTACTGTGACGGTGGACACATTGCAAACCATAACCAGTTCATTTAACACCATTGAAAGTAAATTTGAAAACCAATCATTGTGGCTAATTTCTTTCTTTTTTGTAAAACATTATTTCATTAGCAATGAGGAGATCTTTATCTATTTTTCTAGCATTTGACACTACTTTGAATGCATACAGATCAAAACAAAAACATTGTGAATTACAATTGTATATTGGGTTTCTTTCTTTGTTTAAGGTCATTAGTAACCACTTTAGGCTCTTGGAAACGAATATTTAAATGTTGCTTTTATATTTGATTAAAATGTATATAAACACTTGTAGTATGAAAGGATTCATCTTCAATACCTTCTCATCTTGTCCCATCCCGTCTTGTCCCGAACCAATTTGGGATGGGACGAGGTTTGGATGAGGTCTATCCCGTCCCAAACCCGAAGGAACTTGATGAGATCGAGATGAGGTCTATCCTAATCCATCCCTTCTCGCGCCCACCCCGAGTTTCTCCTCTTTATGGGAGAGATTTGTTTTGCCTTTGACTATGATATGTTCTTAAGGGCCCTTTTGAGCTTTAATGGCTTGATTTGTCTTTTTGCGCTTAACGAGTCATTCCTGAATTGAAATACTTGGTCTTCGTGATGAGTTTTCTTTACCACGTGTATGGTCATGGTGTTATTCCTATTCGATGTATCATCAGCTACCTCCCCTTAGTTAGTGAGCATGCATACTTATGTGGCCACTAACTTTATGACTGTTGGACTTTCGACTTCATCATGTATTGCATTTAATTCCATTAACAATAGTTGGTGTGGTTTCTATTCTAATCTCTCATTTTTTTGTTCATTTCTGTGCATTTTTTGGGATTTCGTGCAACCATCATGTCTCACATGTCATTCTATTAGTAGTCTTTTCATTGCTCAACTCTAGAAAATGGGGTATGATAGTTGTGTTTATCTTTTTACGCAATCTTTGTGATCAGAGCTTGTTTTTCCCATTCTATTTCGCTCTCTTGTTTGTGTACTTCCTTTCTCATGTCTACTAAGTACTGACAAGGTACTAGATGGTGAAGCACTCGACATCTATGAGGCATTCTTCTTGCCTAAGAAGACGCAGCAAGCGACAATTGAAATCGTTTTTGCTGAGTACTCATTGTCATCCGATTTTTAGATTGTTCTACCTAGGCATAACGACAGTCCTTGCAGTCTAAAGCATAACGATTGTCATACCCTGGCATGTTCCAGTCTGGTCTTAGGTTTATGATTTCGGAGATATTTTTGGATTGCTCCTGCTCAAATGGGTCCCAATAGTGGGAGGGTAATGGTTTCTACTTGTGCGAAAACCATTTTTTCTGGCATTCCTCTGACTAGTATGATTTTACACTCCGTGGTAAGACTTGTTGTAAGCAGTAATTTTGGTTTTATGCTTCTGTCAACTCCGGCTACATTAAATTGCATGATTGATAGATTATGAGGTCATTCCGAGTGCCCAAGAAATGGACGAATTTGCACTAATCAGTTACTATTTTTTGAAGCTTCCACGAGTATAATAACTTGTACACTGAGTTAAGCAGAACAGACGGTGCTTACTGAAGCTCGAGCTGCTGACATTGCTCCTCATGCTGGTCATGTTGGTATTAGTGATGCTAGCATTGAAGATAAAGTAAGCACTGATAGGGTAGTTACGGATCTCAATGCTCCTATTAGCATTGGTGGTGCTGGTTTGGCCACTAGAAAGAGGAAGCTTCCTAGGCCTGCCAGTCCATCGAAGTAGCTGGCGATAAGCCATGGCAGTGTTTCCAAGAAGAATCGGCTTGCTAGTTCTTTTTGTGGTACTACTTAGACATCTTCTCGTCCGGGGTCGTCCGGTAAGGATGATGTGAAGAGGGTCGCCGATCTGCTCAAGATGTTCAGGAGATATATCAAGCCCTGGGGAGGAGCAAAAATGAGGTGAGCCGTTCGTTGGATGATCGTGAGAAGAGGTGCATTTACGCCATGTGGTCTGATGATGACCCTCATGTCCTCAATAATAAGATGTTTCAGCTTACTATGGAGTGGTCGAAGGATCCAAATACTACGAGGAACATAGCTGACTTTGACTTTAACCCACTATGCGAAAAAAAAGGTCGTTGGTCATGGTCAAAGTTCTAAGTCTCCTCTTTCTTCTTCTCATATTCGTGTTGATCATACAGTGGAATTTCCTGCTTCCCTATTTGTTCGAACCACTTTTGCTACTACTACTTTGAAAAGGAAAGGCAAAAGTGATTTTTCTATTATCACTGCTACTCCGACCGTTCTCTTGGCCACTGGGGGTGGGGTTTGAGTTATTTCTGATCCCCAAGTTCTTCATCCACAGATTGGTTGGAATGAGCCCAACCCTGAAGACATCTGCATTAAATCGGATGGGAAGTTCAGTTGGTTTACAGAGATTGATGTACTAGATAGTGTGCGCAATTTGATCAACGAATGGCACAGGAGGTCGATTGAGAGGGCTCCAATGCCTGCGGCCTAGTAGTCATATTGGCCACAATCTTAAGCAGTTGATGGAAGGGATGAATCACCTCACTTATGTTGGGGTGATGGGGTCGAACTACTAGGATGCACGTGGTCAGGTGGCCACTCTTGGGAAGAAGATGGAGGGACAATTGATGGTGCTTTCTCACGTTTTCCGTCAGTTTGACATGTTAAAAGTAGGGATGGCAATGAGGCGAATTTAGGCAAATCCACCCCCTCCCTCTCCCCCTCCCCCAGTAGGGATAGCAGATCCCGAATCCACCCCGAATATCCATTTTTACCATATTTTTAAAAATCATCCCCGCACCAGACGGATTAGCTGATATCCGCCCAGATCCATTTAACCGAAAAAAAAATTAATAAAAGAAACCCTTATTCTTAGTCAACCCCACCAAGAACACTTTTGCTGTTTTTCTTAAATCGAAAAACATGGATTTGCAAGAGGGAAGGGGAGATGCAGGTGTGAATAATGGCTTATGGATGAATGAGAAACACTTCAACTTCCTTAACAAAATGGAAGCCATCGTTGTTCAAACCATGCTCGAAAATAATGATGCTAGTGACATGTTTTCTTATTTTACCGTTCGTCTCGATTGCTACCTCCCCAATAGCTCCGACTCCACTCGCGGTCTCACATACTAGATGTAAAAATAATTCTTCCATCCATGTTAATTGTCAAGGTACGTACATATACCCCAAAGGAAATGGACTTGAAGAGAATAAAGAAGGTAAAAGGCCAGTCAAACTTTCAAAACCTTCCCTCTTCCCCACACTCTCAATCCAAACCGGTGTCTTTCTCTTCAACTCTGTTTGAAGTCCTAGAATCTCCAAGATGATGAAGGTCTTGAGAGAAGTAAAACATTTAAAAAATGAAACATTGAAAAAAGTGAAACATTGAAAAAGTGAAATCATATGGGAGGGAGTCACATGGGTGCTGACACAACCAACATGTCTTGTCATTTAATTATTATTGTTAATTCCTTAGTCTCTTCTACATTAGATGTTATTAAATTATTATAGTTGGGTGGGCGGATTTGGCTAAATCCATATTTGCCACGAATTTTTTTATGGATACAATTTGGATCGCCGAATCCGCCTCGATATCCATTAAGGTAAACCCAAATTTGCGGATATCCGTGAAAATCCCACTACGATCCCTAGTTGAAAAAGAAGTGCGCGGAGCCGGAGAACGCAGATGAGACTGTTTTGACTTCTTTGGAGTAAGTTGAGGTTGTGCGGGATAAGTTTGTTGTTGAGCTTGAGGCTTCAGGGACTGAGTTGGATAGAGTTCATGATCGGTTGGACATTGTGGAGAAGGAGTTGTGCATTGAGAAGGCTGGTCATGATGAAGCCATACGTTCTGTTAGAGCTAGGGGTGGGCACGGTTCGGTTCGGTTCCAAATTTTGAGGAACCTAACTCGAACCGTTTAAAATTTTATCGGTTCCGATTCGGTTCGGTTCCTCTATTTTGAACGTTGGAACCGAACCTAACTCGAACCGTTTACAACGGTTCGGTTCCTACGGTTCCAAACGGTTCCTTGAAACAATTTGATAAACGGTTCCTTTATAATAAACATCAGTTCCAATAAACGGTTCCGACGGTTCCATTCCGTATCCAAACGGTTCCTTCAACTTCAGCATACGAATCAGATTACATTGGGTTCAAACAATGTTTCCCATACTATCCATTGGAACTAGAAATTTTCTAAACATAATCCATTCCAAGAACAATGCGTAAACAAGTAAATCATACCTGTAAGTGAAAAGCGTGGGCAATGGAGACGCTTTGATGAGTTTTTCAAGATCTTGACTTGGATCAAAATCCTTCAAATAATCCAATCTGATTTCAACAAGATCAGCTCCACTATCCTTCACCTTTGCCATGCTTTCTATCATCTGATCAACCGTATCTCCCATCAATGGCGCGCAAACCAGTGTAGAATCCTTCTTCTTCTCCCCACTTGTTAACTCACTTAGATCCAAAGAATCCAACTAAAAATTCAACCAAAAAAAAAATCAAGAAATTAGTCACAACCCACGAAATTATTCACAAAATGGTATCCAAAAAATCAAATCTCTAAACATAAAAGAAATCAAACCCCTAGATTACCGAAATGCTGTTGGAGGCTATTGGGGTTGAAGTTGAAGCAGTGAAGCGTCGAGAGTGTGTCAAGGAGAGACCGCCATGGAGGTTATTATAAAGAGGGGTTGTAGCGGTGGTGGAGGAGGAGAATGATACGGAATTGTGGTGGTGGTGAGGTTGGATTGATCGGTGATTAGACGTGGGAAGGAGAAGCTTTGACTGGGAGATGGCTTGGAGTTGATGAGGAGACATGGTGGCGAACTAAACCTCAACAAGGGTTTGTACTTGTAGAGAAGACTCAAAGGTGTGTGTGGAGAGCAGATCGTCCTCGCGCAATCAACATGGAGGCGAGTTGAGGACCTGAGGTGGTTTTGGTGGTGTGGAGAGCAGATCGTCCTCGCGCGATCAACATGGAGGCGAGTTGAGGACCTGAGGTGGTTTTGGTGGTGTGGAGAGCAGATCGTCCTCGCGCGAGTGCAGCTGCTCTGCGACTGCGGCTGCTCTGCGACTCTTCTTCCTTTGTTTTCTTTCACAGTGAGGAGTGAGAGATGAGAGATTGAGGAGTGAGGTGAGGATTAGGGTTTAGAAATAAAAACGTAAGTGGGAATTTACTAAATTGAGTATATATATTCGGTTCGAAACGGATCGGAACCGAACCGTTTGCAAAAAAAATTTGGAACCGGAACCGAACCGTTTAAGAACGGTTCCGGAACCGAACCGAATCGTTTAACATTTTTTAAAATCAGAACCGAACCGTTTGGAGTAAAACGGTCCGGTTCGGTTTGGAACCGCGGTTCCTCGACCCGTTTGCCCACCCCTAGTTAGAGCAATTTGTCGGTCCTAAGGTTGCTAAGGAATGGGTAGTGCAGTTAATTACTAAGGTTTCATATGCTAAGTTGGATGCTTCTGCAAGGCTAACCACTGTTGAGGGAGAACTCGTTTCAACCAAAACGAGCTTGCAACAATCAAGGATAAATTTAAGATTGCAGAAGCGACAAATTAGAAAAGGATCATTGATGGTCAAATCGACCTCCACGATTTCATGAATGGGGAGGGTCTTGATCTGACTAGATATCGTGGTCTGGTTGACCATGTTTTTGAAGACGATGATTATGAAGAATGTGCTTTGGATCTTCCAAGTGATCTGGTTGATAAAAAACAGTCGTTTCCACCTCTATCCGATCATGTTCCATCATCTGTCCCCATTACTAAAAAGAGAGCTTCGTCTTCTTCTGCTGATGATATCATTGCTCATCCTCCAATAAGCGTTCCTGCTAGTGATGCTCTGATCACTTATGTTGTCTCCTCTCCAACTATTGTATCTTCTTCTCCTGATGTAATCGAATAGAGACATCAATGACAAATTCTTTTTGTTGACACTTTTTTTTTTGTCTTTTCTGATCAGCGTGTCTTGTGATAGACCATGTCTCTGTAAATTGTTGTAGTCGTAGTTTGTTTATCGTCTGGATCGACAACGATATTGGGTCGTATACAGTAAATGTGCGTTGATCTCGTTATTCGTAATTTATGTATCTTGGTAATTTACATTTGGCTAGACTTCTGGCTTTGCACTGATTTCTTGGTTGTCTAAAACTTTCATATCTCCTTGACTTCTTTAGACGTATTTCATGGTTCGACTTGTTAATCGGGCCAGGAAGGTTTACGAGTAAGTCTGACTTATATGCCCAAACTTTTATAAGTATACTTCATGGTTCAACATATTGTTTAGGCCAGAAGGTTTTACAAGTAAGTCTAACTTATACGTCCAAACTTTTAAGCGTACTTCGTAGAGGAGTAACTCCCTCCATGATTATTTTATGTAATGTTGCTCACCCTTTAGGGAGAACTTTATCGGGCCTTGATTTCGGCCTCTGATTACGATTTATTCTGACAGACCATGTTTGGGCTTTCATGATTGGATCCATCCTCTTTAGGCCTTATAAATTGGCCCGAACTTGGGATACTTCATCCTCGTGATAGATGATCTCTGCCACATGTATGGCTACGATGACGGGTTTTTTATGTATCGTTAACTATTATTGCGAGACCTCTAGATAGTGAGGAGAAAAACAACAAATTGGGATAGCATTTCTTCCTTGACCACCTGGTGAGCTTTGGCTGATTGCCACATGAAATGGAAGAAACGGGGAACAGTGGGGACAACATAGCTATTATCGAGCCAGTTGATATGGATCGGGGAGATTTGCCAAAGATGATTAATGATTGGGCAGAGGAAAAATAGATGAACTGCTTCTTCAGAGTGGTTATGGAAAAAATGACAGTTATCTTCGATAGGAGTGTGGAGCCAAACCAGGTTAGCAGTGGTAGGGAGGATATTTTGGACAATTTTCAAAATAAGGAATTGGGCAAGCAAACGAGAAGAGGGACAAACAAGTTTTCACTTGTGAAGGTCCTAGTAGCCGTCTTAACCGAGAAAATCCCTTTTTTGTCAGCAATCCATATCAGCTTGTCGAGAACATCTGAGGGTCTAACCAATACATCCAAGATGTTGTTGGCTACTGGGACAAGGAAAAGAAAGTTAATCAAGACATTATTCCATTGAGGGTCCTGCCCAGCAGTGGAGGTCCACAGATCCGAAATAATGAGAGGAAGATTTAGAGATGTCGGGTCTGCCAGCACAAGGCCAAGTTGAACCCAATAGTTTTTTCAAAGGTCAATAGTGTTTCCTAACATCTCCTACATAAGACATAAGTTTTCAAATTTTCCCCAGGTAGTGATGTTGTCTTTCTAAGCAAATGAGGCTATAAAAGAGGCAATACTAATCTGAGTGATACTCTTCTTCTTGAAATAAAGTGCTTTCAGTAGGAGGGAGCGAGTGGTTTGGGGACAGAAGAGAAGTTGCCACATGTATTTTGCCATTAAGGCAAGATTTTTATTCCTAGTTGAATGAATGTTTAGACCTCCCAGAAGGTTAGATTGTGAGATGTTGTGCCAGGTACAAATATGTTTAGCCTTACTCTCGGTCGAGCCGTTCCACAAAAAATTACAGGCCAAGATGTCTATTTTGGTGGAAATCGAGCAAGGGAGGAGAAAAGTTAAGTTTGCATGGTATAGACTGGGATTGAGTACAGAACAGCTTTGATAATGATTGTTCTATCGGCTTGGGATAAAATTTTAGTTTTCCAGCTAGAGAGTTTGGAATTGATTTTGTCAATCAGGAACTAAAAGTCAGTGGCTTTCTTTTTCGAGATAAGAAGGGGAAAGCCTAGGTACTTGTCGTTGGGATTGTAAATCTTTGAGCCAAGGATTATACTTATCATTTTAGAATGTTTCGGGTGAACATTCAAATTGTAGAACACTGAGGATTTGTTAACATTCATTCATTGTCTTGAAACATGACAATAGAGATTTAGAATGGGCTTCGGCTAAAAAAGCTCTGCAAAACAAAATGAAATCATCTGCGTATAACATATGGCTGATGGAGGGGGAGTTTCGTTGGATTTTAATGCCCTTAATGCCACCCTCTGATTAAGCCCAAGCTAGGAGTTGAGAAAGGGCATCCGCCACCAGGATGAAGAGATAGAGGGAAAGAGGGTCCCCCTGACAAATACCCCGAGATGGTTTGATTGATGGAAGTGGGGCGCCATTGAGGATGACTTGAAGAGAAGTGGTGGGAATGCATTGATTGATCATTTGAATCCATTCATTGGCAAAGCCCAAATTTTCAAAAAAAATTTCAAAAAATACCATTCAGCTCTATCGTAAGCTTTAGTCATATCAATCTTAATAGCCATCCATCCATGTTTTTGCTTACAGAGATGTTTCAAATGGAAGAAAATTTCATGTGCAACATTAACATTATCCGCGATTGAGCGGCCATAAAGAAAAACACCTTGATTGGGGGAGATAACATTATCTAACAAATGTTTCAGACGGTTTAACAAGATTTTAGAAATAACCTTGTAGATTACACTACACAGTCCAATGGGTCGAAATTTATCCGGAGTTAAAGGATTACCTACCTTATGGATCAAAGCTATAAACGCTTCATTTTGGTTAGGATCCAATTGATGGGTAATGAAAAAATGGGTGACAACTTCGAAAACATCGTGTTTCATTTTATCCCAAAAATACTAGAAAAATAAGCATGAAATCCATCCAGACCTGAGGCTTTGTAACTTTCTATGGCAAAGACTGTGTTTTTAATTTCTTATTTACTAGGGATGGCTAGAAGAACTTTATGTTCATCAGTTGTGATCACAGGGGTGAACAGAAAGAGAATTTCAGGATTTTGAGCAGGGTAGGAGATTTTGAAGATATTGGTAACGCAGTCATTAAGAACTTTCCCTACAAAAATCTGATTGGATTACCAGGTATTGTTGACATCTTTGAACCTAATAATGAGATTCTTTTTCTAGTGTGAATAGGTGAAATTTTTTGGTGTTTTCATCCCCGTCTTTGAGCCAAGAACTACCAGATTTATTACACCAGAAAAGTTCTTTTCTGATGAACAGTTCATCTAGTCTGTCTTCCAAAATTGCAATCGCATTAGCATTGTCTTTCAAGAGATACGCATTCTGAAGAGCATCAAGAGCTCTTTTAGTTTCTAAGAGATTAAGTTGAATGTTACAAAATTCATTTTTGTTCATCTAGTTAGGCTGTGACTATGCTTTTTGGTTTTCAATTGAAAGTTGTGAGGTGGGTCATCATGATATCTGGGGGACCAAGTGGAATTGACCAGCTTCCTACATTTGGGATCACGAGTCCATATGTGGAAAATTTTAATGGGTTTAGGACTCTGTGGAAAAAAATTAGAAACAAGCTAGAAGGACAGGGCCCGATGGTCAAAGGTAGAAGAGTGGATGGAACGGGCAGTGGCTGACGGGAGCCACTGCATCCAATCCGTAGTAACCAAGACATGGTCGAGTTAGCATTGATGCCATTTTTGTTTTTACGTTTATTATTTCAAGTGAATTGTGACCCATTCAGGGGGAAGTCAAGAAGATCATGAGCATCTATCGCACTTCATACTATTTATACTAGTACACCATTTCTCTAAAACATCTTGCATGACTGAGCACCTAACACAACCACTTCTAGTACGTAGTGAGACTTGAACATGGAATACAAGTTTCTCTCTGTGTGCGCACATGTAGTGGTGTATTAAGTATTCTCTGAAAAATTACAGGCATTAAGGAGCTGAAGTGGGCATGCTGTGGAGAAGGGAAACTCAATGGACGGAATCGGTGCTCAGAAACCGCAAAGCTTTGTTCAAATAGAAATGAGTACCTATTCCGGGATTGGTTTCACCCCACAGAAAATGTTGCTCAAATGGCAGCTATAACTCTGTATAGTAGTGGAACAAAATATGTATCACCCATCAATTTTAAGCAGCTGATGGAAACATAAGTAAGAAGGTTGTCTTCCGAACTACATTACCATTATTTGTATCTAAGTAATTCTGAAAAATATTATCGATGCTCTGTATCTTAGCCACTGAGGAATAAATATGGGTTGAACTGTCTATTATAGCTTTAGAAACACGCACAACTATTTCCTTGGAATGATGAATGCTGCTCTCATCGCTGTTATATTATGTATCAATTGGATTCAACAAACCATGAGAGGATGAATTGGGCACAAAAGAATTACATGATCTACAATTAGTGCACAGACGCAAAGCGATGTCCTCAAGGCTTTCCTCCAGAGTGTGCAAACACCCATTAATGTGTTTAGCAGATTCAAGATCATCGAACCAAATTCCCTTACTTGTTGATAATGTAATATATTATGCAAACTATATAAGTGAAATTAGATGTGCTCACATCTAATTTTTCAAACACAACTTCTCTCTGATTTGTGCATATGGTGTCCTCTATTCACACGTTTTAAAGATTTAACACATTTAGGTGTGTAATTTTTTTTTCGCCCAGGCCATAATAAGCAAGCTTCCAGTACTATCTAAGATGATGAGGGAAAGTCGGGCCTTGGCATTTGAAGGTGATAATGCTTTGCAATGAGGTTGCCATCTTTCCTACATCAGAGAATGTTTGTGTAGCTCCAAGATGTGAGATTAGGACTGCAAAATGGCAAGAACCCTTTCCTTTTATATAAAGTTTTGATTTATATAAAATATCATATATCAATGTTGACAATGTTATTTGTTTATGACATATTTAAACATGGCCAAATGGGAATTAGAGGTCATCAAGAGGTTGCACATAAAACAGTGAGTGCCGATATACATATAAGTTGCTAAACTCCAACTCTTGAATTTTGCTACATCAGCAGTTATTTTTCTTTTGAAAACTCCAGACCTGTAAGACTGATTAGATGAAAAATAAACTAGTAGTTTCATTGCAAAACTCGCTATATTTTAGTAAGAAACAATTTGCTTGGTTGTTTTGTTTTGTTTTGTTTTTTTATCTTATATACGCTGTTTGATTAAAATATAATCCTAGTAAAGGATCTACTGATATTTATTTTCTATTTCCATGATTCGCTTACACTTACAAATACATCATCACTCCAAAAAAGATAGATTTCTCACATAAAAGTTAAAAGGCTTGCAGTTTACAATCCTGTGTTATCTTTGTTTAGTGTATGTTGATTCTATGCCTTTATCCTGTTTTTTTTATATTGACTGAGTGCATAAGTTGGGTAAAAATATCATGGTAAAATCATCCACTTGCTCAGGAATAAATTACCTAGAGATGTAATCCTTTGGACTATTTTTACGACTAAAGTCTGCCAAATTACTGGCCTAGTTCTTATAATTGGCCACCCTATGTTAGATTCTCTCATACTTAACACACAACGTTTTGTGCTTGGACCCTTGTGGCTGCTGCTGGAATAGACAATCTCAAAGATGCTTGGAGATGAGTTAGCTACATGTAGAGCTAAACTTCTACTTAATCTTACAATTACGATAGTAAGCCAAGCTTCTACTTGTTGAATATAATCTTGAAGACAATATAATCAACTTAATGTTGCAAAGAGAGTGGAAGAATTTCGTAAGACATTGTTTTAAAAGAGAAAATTACGAAAGAGACCATATATTCACATTGCCACTCAAAGCTCAAAAGTTTATTGGTTGACAAAATAAAAGAATAAAAGAATTTTTGGTATGTCCATGGTGTTCTTCTCTGAAGACAGATTATGAATTGGTGGTGGCACATTCTGGCGGGAAGCCCTGAGGAAATCGCTTGGCATCGGTGCAGTAGTTGTAGATCATGTAATTCTTCTGTGCCCAATTCATCCTCTCTTGGCTTGTTGAATCCAGTTCTTCAGTCATCCATGAATCATTCACACTGTTGGTTGTTGTGCTTGGAACTTTTTCACTGAAGTTTCTATATGAAGCAGTGAATGGAGCAGAGTTCCAATCAGTCTTAACAAGGCCTCCTCTAGTAGCCCAGTCATCAGCATTCCAGAGACTTGAGTAGATTCTCATGGGTTGCTTGTTTGGGAATGCAACACCTTTTGATTCTGAGTTCTTGAACTCTCTGATTGGGGTGCCATCTACAGAGAAGATTATTCGTTGTGGATTCCATAGGATGGAGTAAGTGTGGAAATCGGCAGTGGCGTCGAACCATAGGTAGAATTGTTGCTCTCTGCTACCCTTGCCTTGAGTGAACACATTGGTGTGAAGAATGTAGGGATCACCACTGAGGTTCCCCAATAATTCAAAGTTGATTTCGTCGCGAGTTGGTCCTTGGGATGATAGATAGTAGGCTGTGGCAGTTCCAGCAGAATTGCCAGAGACGAGCTTCAACTGCATATTGTTAAGTGAGATATTTCAGTTTGTAATATCAGATAGATATTTCAGTTTGTAATATCAGATAGACAGTCTGTTAGAATGTTAGTTCCTACATTAGTTTGTTAGTATGTTTGTTAGGTTGTTAATGACTTGCCACCTAGGCATTGACTGGCACAGAGCATTACTATGTTGCCTATATAAAGATTGTAATATGTACATGTACGAGATATGAAAAACAGAACACTTTGTTCATCAGTTTAGTTTCTTTGTTCATCAATTTAGTTTCTCAACATGGTATCAGAGCTCTCTCTGGTTTCACTTGCCTTCTTTTGTTTGTTCACTCTTCTACTTACTTTCAAGTTTGCATAGGTTTATCAATGGAGGATTCATCATCTTCTAATGCTGCCATACTCACAACTTCAGCAACAACAGAGTCTAAACCAGTAGCCTTTACACATGTTCTGTCAGTTAAGCTTGATGAACAAAACTTCTTGTTGTGGAAACAACAAGTGTTGGCAACCATTAGAGGTCATAAGCTTCAGAAATTTCTTGACAAAGATGCCTCTCCACCAATGTTTCTATCAGATGATGATCAATCAAATGGAACAGTTAATCCAGAGTTCATCTTCTGGGAACAACAAGATCAGCTTCTTTTTTCTTGGCTTCTTTCATCAATGACTCAGCCGTTGCTTGTAAGATTGGTAGGATGTGAATCTTATGGTCATGTTTGGCATATACTTGAGACTTACTTCAACTCTCAAATTGTGGCTAAAATATCTCAATTCAGAACTCAGTTGCAGACATTCAAGAAAGGTGATCTGTCTATTAATGACTACTTGTTGAAGTTGAAGTCTATTGTTGATATATTGGCTTCAGTAGGGCATCCTCTATCCTCCAGAGATCACATTAGTGTCATCTTTGATGGCTTGCCTCAAGCATATGATACATTTATAGTCTCTGTCAGTTCCAGATCAGATAGCTATAGTGTTGCTGAGGTTGAATCTCTGTTACTTGCTCAAGAAACTAGAATTGAACGGCACTATAAAGATCTTGACATTTCTAGCTCTATCAATATTGTTCAGACTTCCTACAGGCCGTCTCCTAGATCCTTTGTGTCTCATTCACCTCGAGGTGCCAGGTCTTTTTTTAATTCACAACCTCATTCAGCTAGAGGTGGAGGTAGATTTGGGTCAGGTCGTGGTCTTAAGCATTCAGGTTCTTCATCTGGACAAGGCAAACCAGTGTCAGATATGTGGCATGTTTGGTCACCTGGCTTTCAAATGTTTCCATAGGTTTGATCACAATATGACAAGTACATGGTCTTCGAGTCAGTCTTCAAGCACTCAATCTCATTCAGCGCATGTGGCACCTCGACATGTCTATTCTGCTACCTCTTCATTTGACAATACTGTTTCTGGTCAATATTCTCATCCAGAATGGGGTGCTCATTCTCAGCCTAGTGGTGCTTCCTCAGCAGTTGACTATAGATGGTATCCTGATTCTGGTGCAACTGACCATTGTACTCCATTTACTCAGAATTTGGCTTCCTCAGTACCATATCTTGGTAATGATCATCTTCATGTTGGCGATGGCTCTGCACTGCCTATTCAGAACATTGGTCAGTCCATTTTTCATCCTTCAACTTCTTCTAGACATCTTCTTCTTAATAACATTCTGCAAGTGCCTAAATTAACCAAGAATTTACTTAGTGTTTCTCAATTTGCTCGAGGCAATGGGGTCTATTTTGAGTTTCATCCTACAATTTGTTTTGTCAAGGACCAGGTCACCAGTCAAGTCCTCCTGGAAAGGCAGCTTAGCAAGGGGCTTTATGTGTTTTCTTCTCTATCTCTTGCTACCAGTAATAGGAATGTTGCTCCCAGCACAATTGTTTCTTCTGCTTGCTCTGCCTCAGTTCATATTGCTACAACCAACCCTCCTTCAGTTTTGCAACTTTGGCATGCTCGTCTAGGACACCCTTCTTTACCTGTTGTAATCAAGATTCTTAACAAATGTCGTATATCAGTGTCAACTAAAAACAATGTTGATTTGTGTGCTTCTTGTTGTTTAGGTAAAATTCACAAATTTCCTTTTCCTAGTTCTTCTTCTTTGTACCATAAGCCTTTGGAGTTAATACATACAGATCTTTGGGGCCCTTCTTCTTGTGTCTCATCTTCCGGTTATAGATATTATATACATTTTATTGATGCCTACAGCAAGTTCACTTGGGTTTACCTGTTAAAGAACAAGTCTGATGCGTTTAATAATTTCACTAAGTTTAAAGCTCAGGTTGAGTTAGAGTTTGGGCTCCCCATCAAGTGCATTCAATCTGATTGGGGTGGGGAGTATAGGTCATTTTCTCAGTTTCTAGCTACGCATGGTATACAACACAGATTGGCTTGTCCTACTACGCATCAGCAGAATGGGGTAGCTGAGAGGAAGCACAGACACATTGTTGAGTCTGCACTGACTCTGCTTGCTCATGCCTCTCTTCCTCTGAGGTTCTGGGATGAGGCAGTCACAACTTTTGTCTACTTACTTAATAGAGTACCCTCTTCTAATTTACATGGTTCGTCACCTTTTGAGATGCTCTATCACAAGCTTCCTGATTATCACTGTCTCAAAACTTTTGGTTGTTCTTGTTTTCCAAATACAAGGCCATATAACTCACACAAGTTACAATTCCGGTCTGTTGAGTGTACGTTTCTTGGCTATAGTTTGCAACATAAAGGATATAAATGTTTAGCTTCAACTGGTCGGCTTTACATCTCACAAGATGTTCTTTTCAATGAAAACTATTTTCCTTATTCCAGATTAGGTTCCAATCCCTCACTGACTTCTAATATCAGCACCAACAATTGCCATAACATTACTCTCAGCATCATTGATCATCCTTGTTCACTCTTTCCTTCTATGTCTGTCCCATTTTACATTTCCAGTAAGCATTCTGATGCATGTCCTCCTACTGGTGATACTACTTCTCCTGCTCTTTCTACTGATAATGTGTGTCATATTGTTCCTATCATTGCTACTACTACTGACATTGCTCCTCAGACTCAGCATGCTATTCAGACTCATGTTGTTCCCAATGAGGTTTTGAATGAGGCTATACATGATACTATAACTATCAATGATGGTGCTATAAATACTACTGGTGTTCCTACTGAAGTTGCTCATCAGACTGGTGCACAGACTGCTGATCAGACTCCACATGATACTCAGACTTGTGTTCAGCCTCTTCCTACGTCTGGTCACCCTATGGTTACTCGTTCCAAAGTTGGTGTGTACAAGCCTAAAGTGTACTTGACTCACACTGAACCAGCTTGTTTGAAGGAGGCCTTAGACACTCCTCACTGGTTTTCTGCTATGCAAGATGAATACTTGGCCCTGCTAGGGAACAATACATGGTCATTGGTGGATCTTCCACAGGATAGAACCATAGTAGGGTGCAAATGGCTATTTAAGATCAAGGAGAATGCTGATGGTTCTGTGCACAAAAATAAAGCCAGGCTGGTAGCTAGAGGGTTTCAACAAATAGCTGGGTTTGATTATGCAGAGACCTTCAGTCCAGTTGTAAAACCTACCACTATAAGACTAATACTTTCATTGGCGGTTTCATATGGCTGGTCAGTGTCTCAATTAGATGTAAACAATGCTTTCCTGAATGGGGATCTTCAAGAAGAGGTATACTTAATGCAACCTCCTGGTTTCATTGATCCTTCTCGTCCCAATGCAGTGTGCAAACTCAATAAGGCATTGTATGGTTTGAGGCAAGCTCCGTGTGCCTGGTTTGACAAACTAAAACATACCCTACGCATGCTTGGTTTTGCCTCTACCAAGTTTGATTCTTCTCTCTTCATTAGACATTCTCCTTCTCCCATATTTCTTTTGGTCTATGTGGATGATATTCTTGTCACTGGAGCCAATACACATGATGTATCCCAGTTGATTCATCAACTCAATGACCAGTTCTCTTTGAAGGATTTGGGACCTGCTCAATACTTCCTGGGTATTCAGGTTCAGAAGACTGAAAATGGTTTGTTCTTGTCTCAGTCTAAGTACATTAGTGATCTACTATGCCGTGCCAAAATGCAGTTTGCCAACGATTTACCTACTCCTATGTGTGGTGGGGTGAAGCTATATGATACTGGCAGTCATCCAGTTTCAAATGTTCAGCAGTATAGAAGTATAGTTGGGGCTTTACAATACGTTACAATCACAAGATTAGAAATTGCACTCTGTCAATAGAGTATGCCAGTTCACGCAGAGACCTCTTGAGTCCCATTGGAAGGTGGTCAAACGTATCCTACGTTATCTCAAAGCCACTAGTGGGTTTAGCCTCCACATACTGCCTATTCAGTCTTTTAAAATGACTGGTTACTGTGATGTTGATTGGGCATCTGATCCCACTGATAGGAGGTCAACATCTGGTTATTGTGTCTTCTTGGGTGCTAATATTATGTCTTGGTCATCAAAGAAATAGAGTATTGTCTCTAGTGTGCACATCCTTATAACATTTGAAAGGGAAAAAAAAAGTAAAAACAATTCAAACATAATAGTGTGCACATAAAGAATAAAAACAAATAAATTACAAAAGCACATAGCCACAAACTATGAAATCAATATGATTGATTGAAATCAGCATGATCCAAAAAAATACCTTAAAAAGCATATAAGGTGCTATATCTGCAGAAATCACTAGGATTGTTGAAATGAACTTCACATAACACTCACTTTCAGGCCAAAGAAAGAGTATCTAATCATCTGCAATTGCAAGTAATTCAATGGTTATTTTTTGCCATTAATTCTAATAAAAAGTCTAAATTTCATTAAAAAAAATGTGATTATTTTGACAATATCCCCTTTGCAGCATTGGAGATCATAATATCTTCCCCTGCAACCACAAAAGGAACAATTATGAAAGAATGATTTTTCTTTACATAATTTGAAATGTTTATCTGAAAAATAGTTAGAAAATTCATATACTGTTTTTTTTTCAAATCAATGATCAGCATACTGACCTGTATGCTTGAATCTATAAGCACACGAGATAGATGATAAACAGTCAAGGTTATATCACCAGTCTATCTCATTAGTCTGCTAGTTTAACAAATCCCCTGCTAACTTGAATGACGGGTGAAGTATCAAGATATGGCATTTTGATATAGGTTCCAAGCCCTTGATGCACATACTTCCTTGTTTGCCTGATGTATTTCAAATATCTAAAAAAAGATGATTGTGACTGTTTAAGAATTGTCAAGAGAAAATTTTTTAGTCTAACACAGAGATAAAAGATCATTCAAGTAAAAGATAAAACCTAGAGAAAGAGGAATCCAAACAGAATCAATGACAAGGCAGAGGATACAAATGGACAACTTTCTTTCTTTCCAAGATCTTGATAACAAAAATAAGACGACACGTGAAATAAGTTGAGGCAAAACGTAATTCCCAAATAAAGAATATAAAAGAGGTCAAATTACAAAGAAAATACGGAAAGTCAATACAGTCATTCTACAAGTAAGCATACCTTGTATCCTACACCTGTAGCAATTGAACCCATCTTCATTCGGCATTGATCAACCCTAAAATCATTTGAGGTTAAAAAAAGAGGGTTGCAGAAGAATGATTTCTCAACGGCCACCATTGCAAAACTTTGTCCATAACGTTCACCAAACAACTTCGTTAGCTTTTGCTGTTCAGGAAGATCACCACACCAGGCAGGATTTGCAGCAGCAAGAACTACGATTCTTGCATTGAGAGAAGCAGTTATTCCAGCCTTAGCAATGCTGACTGTCTGCTGCTCCATCACTTCATGGATTGTTGTTCGATCAGATTCATCCATCTTGTAAAATTCATCAATGGCGCATATTCCCATATCTGCGAGAACCTGGACCACAAACAGTTTCACTTATAAATTCCAAAATCCTTCCAAACCTTCAAAAGAAACCAGAAAAGAGTCATTGGATCACTAACTATTTGTTTATCTACATACAGTTTCAGATAGGGCGGTCTTTTCAAAAAGGAGTTTCAAATTGGACAATTGAAATAGGTTTTGTGCTACTAACAGAGACAATTGAACAGGCTTACAAATCATTCTGAGATGTGGTAAATAATATGAACGCATGGGTTATAGAATTGGATATAATGTACCATACATTTTATAAGTATAGTAGCAATTACTGATGAACCTTATTTATTTTTCTTGGCCTAGGCTTGATCAGTTGACATTGCCGCATAGGCTTGAGTTGACAGTACTGCACTTTAAGGTATTCTTAATTCTCGACATGAAATAGATAATTGATGCAATAAATTTTGGAAAAAAATAAAGGAAAATGTATAGGACTACATCACTTCCTATCATTGTTTCTATTGGCATTATGGAAAGACAAATAGGCATATTAGTGTGCATGTGTGTGCTTGTGAAGACTGCGGAAACCATAACCATAATGGAGTTCATTGACACATAAAAACTACTTCTTAAATTACTTGTTAGCCTTCCTTGTGATGTACCCTCTAGAATTGGAGGTGTTATAACATGCTGAAGAGTATATCATAACCATTTTGTTGATCTTAAGCTTCATTTTCAACAGTGATAACATGGAAGTATGCATTTTAAACTTAGACATGACAAAAGTCCATCAGACGAAGAACAATTTCAACGAAATTAAATATCCACCATATCATAGGAGAAAACTTTCTTTCTATAAGTGCTGAAAACAAAAACATGTCAAGTCGGGAAGTACCAGACAACGACGACAAAAACGATTATCAAAAGAATGTAGAGCAGCATTAAGGCTCTTTTCCAAAAATGTGCTCCTTTCCGATGGGTTTTTAGCAGAAACATCAACTTCCTTAGCCCGTTTTTTCTGATCCTTTTTTTTAGGGCATTGAATATGTCTTGTGACTCTCTCAAAAAAAAAAAAAAAAAAAAAAAAACCAATCAGATATAGTTAACTTATCTTTATAACTGATAACATACATGAGAATTCTTCAACACATAAAAAATTATGGTGGTGTCATGGAGAAAAAATCTCATATGCTAATAGCCAAAGAATTAGGAAGGGAACAGTGGCCATTCATTTAGTTGCCTAGAGTAGAAAATCATAGTCTTTCTTACTACAAAGTAATGAGCAGGATGTTAAAGCTTAAAACTAGTGCAGAAAACACTGAAATAATTTACAAGGTATGAAGGGATGCGGGACAGACAATAGAGATCCATTCCTTACAGTCAAATTAATCAAGAATTCTTCATTTGGATTATCAATATTCAAAAGATTGGAAGAAGAATGACACTTGAAAAACTGGAGATACATGAAAACTCAAAGAATAAACAAAGCAATAAGAATCGAAGATAAGATAATTAAGTCAACAAAAAGTGGCATATAATTCAATTAATGACATAACTTGAATATAAATGGATGCAGGTAAAAGCATATAAAAAAAAAGTTTTCATCGCCATGTTAAAGGCTTGTTATGCTATCAAAGCCCAATTGTTGAAAACAAATGTAACACAAGGAAGTATAATGAGAACTCGAAAGCTAACAGTATGCAATAAACAATACCTTCTCCCCAATAGCATCTTGAATAACACTCACGTGATTAGTCATACCAGCAATTGATGAAGAAAGTACCTTGATCGCAAGCCTTGCCTACTCCTGGATTTCAGTTAGATGCTTCTAAAGTACTGAATCAGCATAATCAACAAATTGATAAGTTTAACAAAAAAAACCTCTGCCTAAAGACTGGCCGTAGTAGTTGGTAGAGGAGCAGCAATGGCTGCCCATGGGTCATCATCATTTGGTGCTGCAGCAGGTTTCAAGTTCAGAGGTTTTGAAGCTGTTCTGGGGGCAGGAGCAGCAATATATCCCCAAAAATCTTCATCTTCGATAGAAGGCAAGGAAGCCACACTTTTGGATCTTACACCGCTAGCTGAAATGCAGAAATCCTGATTAGATTGAGGATAGGGTGAATGCAGCCTGAATATTTTGTGGCATGCAGCTAAACATTTTACAGGCAGAATTGAGTGCACTCAAAGTAGCAATACTTGCAAATATGCAGTGAAACAACTGCACTGTTTGCAGTATTGCGGAATTGTCTAACACACTCATTACCCAAACTATGAGCACAATAGTCTCATTGGTACGAAAGACCTCGCTGCCTATGCAATTGAACAAAGGAAACAGGTATGTCACATTTAATACCAAAACTTAAAGTGATTTTAAGGATCATTACCATGTGGCTTCGGTATTGATACAGGCCGTTTCTGAGCAGCTTGGATGTTTGTAAGAGCTGGAGGCGGCTTCTGCTCCTCAAATGGATCAACATCATCCCACCTCTCTTTGTCACTGTCATGCCTTTCATTCAGAATGCCATTGTCAAGTTCTCCCCAACCATGTGCTGACGATGTCGGCAATAAAGGGGCAGGTTGATCAGTTGAGCTAATACCAGGATTCTCATAAGGACTTGCATGATTTGGTATTGCATCTGGAGCATCTATAACTACAATTATCAAAAAGGCCAAGCTCAGTAACCAATTGTATGACTATGATATATTGAATATAGCCTAATACTTTTGACAGCTAAAAATGTTACGGTTACTATTCGAGAGCTTAAATTTTAATATCCGTCGATTGAGTTTACTTCGAATTGATTGTATACATACAATCAAGTCTGACAAGTTGCAGAAAACTAACAAATAATCATCAGAATAAGTCAAAAGGCTTCAAACGGATACTCATCCAATTTTTAGATTTCACATAGTAACCATTTTTAGATTAATTACTAATTAGAACAATTTCAACATGGTTTCATTTTGTGATTTTTTGTTAGGTAAATTTTGTAATGATACCCTTTAAGTACCAAAAACTCCACAAGACATTCCATAATTGCACTTCTGTTTGTTTTGAGAATCGTTTCTTGAATCACGATCTAAACGATAAAAAACCATATATTTGCATTCGATATTAAAAATCCTTCAGATCTTTTGGCCACACGTCTCCAATCTGCTGATTTAATTGAATGTCAATTATTCAGAGACATGTTTTGATTGTGGCCTAAGAACTTGGTTATAAACAAAAGTTGTAGGCCTATAGCCAATTAGAATTACGAATCCCATGATGATTTGCAAATACTCTCCGATATTATTCATACGTAGTGCATAAAGAACTAAAATGGTAATTAGACGTTAGACATACCAGAGCCAGAACTTGAAGTCATAGAAACAAGTGGACTATTAACATTTGTTGAAGCAACTGGAGCTTGTTCAGAAGCGTTTCCCTTGAGCGTCAAAGAGCTCATCGCCCATCTGCACCCCACAATGAAATTCAATCAGAAAACAATTTTCCAAGTAAGAAGAACATTTACAGCAGCAAAAGGATCATTGTGTTTCAAAGTCGGACAATTCTCCATGCACTATTCCTCATTAAAATGAAAGGTCTATGAAAAATATAATATAGATAAAATTTTAAAACCCAAATACGGAAGTTGGGCACATAACATGTATATGACCAATTCTAAAGTACAGTAAATAATCCAACGAGAAATAAAAGCAAATTAAATAGTAGATTCATCAGACACCAGTTTGATCCAATAACAATCTTTCTTATTGGTTCATCGCACAGTAAATACGAGAAATGAACTAAACTCGAATGAGGTGTGAACTCTAAGCAGCAATTAGTATGGGTTACTCTGCAACTAATTCCTGCCAACTAACCTCATTAAAGAAGTCCCAAACATGGCCTCCTAAGCACCAAGGCAATACAATTTTTTCTCGCAAATAAGACATGGTACAGTAGTCTCAACTCGTGATTATGATACAAAGCAACATTTGAAAGTATGTGAGGCTTACGCCTCAAGGGGGGCTCAGCTGCAACACGTAAAAGGGTTCTTACATCAAAGGTTTACGCAGTTCATACTCTTCATCGCCTATGTGTGCAACTTTCTTGCATTTTATTTTAACTTACTACATTAATTTACTAAGATATACAAACTTTATATCATTTTTATTTATTTGTGGACTATCTATCATCTTTCTTAATTCTAAATAGTGACAAACAAACACATACACACACACACTTCTAAAAGGCCTATGGCTCACCCGTTTGTCCATTGAAACATATCGTGTCATGCCTCAACGTTTTAAAACCTTGGTAAAGCATGATGCAGCACATGTAGTAGTTTGTTGAATGTTGTTATTCTTTCACTCTCATAGTCAACCTAATTGGTCCCAGAGACCATTCTTGGTTGCATATATACTTTGTGTTTTGGATTTTCAACTATCTTATAATTGAAAACTCTTATACTCCATTTTATCAAAATACATGACATGAATGGCAGTTTGTATTTTTCAATGGTTAACTATGCAGTTAATGCGGAAAGCGGTCGCAAAGCGGTCAGGACCGCATTACGATTTTTCATAATTATGCGGGATTAAGCGGAATTATGCGGACAATTTTTTCAAAGTATATATTTTTAAAATTTAATCATAGTCATAGATTACAAAATAAATAATTAATCAAAAGGGTGTAAATATGTAATCATAGTCATATATTATTTTACTAATTAATCAAATGAATTTAATTTTGCAGGTTGGAACACCTATAGTTACCTGGACCGCTTTTTGACCGTTTTTTACCGCTTTTACCGATTTTTCACCGATTTTTCCCGTTTTTTGACCGATTTTTCCCGCTTTTGACCGATTTTACTGGTTCCGTTTAAAGCCGGCCGAATCAACCCTGTGCGGTTTGGTCCAGCCCGCATACCGTTTTTTGGCCGTTTTTCGGCCGCATTAATAGCACAGATGGTTAAAGTAGGATTCTTTTTTTTTAAGATCAAACACACAACATATTTCATTGAAAAGAAGCAAAGTATACTACTCACACAGAGAGCAAACATAAATGCATATATATATATACATATCACCAGGGTTTGGATGCTTATAAGCAGTGACAATTGCCCTATGAAGACTCACTTTTGCTACAGCTCCGCTGGGTTTCCTTAACCAAGCCACTACCTATGAGTCGCCGGCTCATTCTTCAGCAGGCACGCGGTTAGAGCCTAGGCTCCTCCCACTGCTTGGGAGCTTACGGTTTCATGTTCTATTTCAACCCCCCCCCCCCCCCCCCCCCCCCCCCCCCCCCCCCCCCATGAATGAGTGAAAAGATATACACTATGATTCATGTGCAAGTAATTAATCAAGTGCCATGAGGAGTTGAACAAGCCATTTGCAAAGTTTCTATATATAATTCAAATAATTGATTAAACATAAATGATAATGAAGGCAACAATTCAAGTTTAAAACACAATATGCATTGTTTAATAGAAATGAATACCTCTTCAGGGAAATGAACACCATTCGCTTTCTTTATAGCTTCTGACCTGTACAAAGAAAGGATGCGGCACAACAAAGGTAGTCCAGACAAATAAGCCACAATGAAAGTATCACACCCAATTGGATTGGTCCACCTTTCCTCAAGCACTTCAATTAAGCAACAAAATCAACTTACATGTCACCACCCTCACAATAGCCTATAATGATGCATACATAGCAGCCCTGAGAATACAAATATGAACATTGTCAAGGAATGCCCGACTCTACAAGAAAATGTGTGAAGAAAGATGAGATTTTAAGAAGAAATACACAACAATGCCCAATCTACAATCAGTCTAAAATAAATTGGAAGGATAAATAGTGTCAGGTGACACAGATTTTTCAAAGAAAATCAAAAGGGGGAAGAAGGAAATTGTTGAAAAAAACTCAAATTTCTGATAAAATTACAAATCAAGAAGGAAACCTTAACATACTTACTTGCTAGAAAAATAGGATTCAAGGGCTCTGTTGACGAGCCATCGACCCCTAGAAGACCAACAAACACATACCCTTTGAGCCATAGCTTCCAAAATACTTCAAAGTCACTTCAGAAAAAGAAAGCAAAACTCTAAGAGGTTGTGGGACTGATTGATTTACTGGGAGAAGAAAAGTCTCACCACCTCATTGAAAGAAAATTTAAACCAACATGACAAAACAAGGCCAAATCTGAAACATACATACCTGAGACTTCCAATTGGCTTTTGCATCCTTCTTCTGCCTACTGAGTATGGAATCGTCCTTGAATATAATGTTGTATTAAATCATACGCTTAAGACTCTAGTTGATTCAATGGAAATAAGAAGAACAGAAACATACCGGATCGATCCATAGCGATTTCCCCGTTGATTGTGATGAGTTTGGATTGTTTGGATCTTCCGATTGATTCAAGCGTTTTCCCTTAGATCTCTGTTGAGAGGATACAGAAAATAATTCCAAAGTTTTTTGTTCTTTCTACGCATACGCTCAATCGGGGACCCATCCTATTTATAATGTCCATAAGTCACAACCCTTCAAATTACGGGCTGTGAATTTCCAATTCTGCCCCTCATTGAATTAGAAATTACATCCTTATTTACACCATGTTATTTATTAATACCTTATAGTCCAATACCCCTATTAGATCACATATTTAAATGGACTATACTTTAAGATAGCAATACACGTTATATTACATATGTGTGCCCACATTATTGGATTTGTCCAACAATCTCCCACTTGGGCCACATATGTTACCGTTAATGTGTATAACCGTATGAGCTCAAAACTTGCTATCACAAGTAAAGGTATTTTGAAACAATCTCGTCCATTGACTATATTGATATAGGATTAAAGCGATTTGCGTCACAAGTAGCGTAACGAAATCCATCAATAGTCACATATACCAATATAATCAAATGACATAGATCAAACATGGATGTAGAGCATGGAAATTACATGTGATGTGATCCAAACATGTCTATTTCCAACCGGTCCAACTTTAATCTTTAATGAGATCAAACATATAATAAACAGACAATTGACTGAAGACTTTATTTCTGCAGAAAATACTAAATTACACCAATGTGTCCAAAAATTCATCATAGAACAACAAAACTCCCACTAAACCATGATATCCTCATGTGACATAACACCCATATGAGCGGTGTGCTCATGAAAGACCTTGGGTGGTAATCCCTTAGTAAGCGGATCCGCAATCATGGAGTGTGTCCCAATATGCTCTGTGAAAATCTGTTTATTCTCTACTCTCTCCTTCACAACCAGGAACTTTATGTCAATATGATTTGACCTAGACGAGCTCCTGTTGTTGTTGGCATATAAAACTGCTGACTTATTGTCACAATATAACTTTAGTGGTCTTTCTATGTCATTCAAAATGCGCAGCCCAGTGACAAAATAACGCAGCCATAATCCGTGGTTGGAGGCCTCAAAACACGCCACATATTCTGCTTCCATGGTGGAAGAAGCTATGAGTGTCTGTTTAGAACTTCTCCAAGAAATAGCTCCTCCAGCTAACAGATAAATGTAGCCTGATGTAGATTTTCTACTATCTTGGCATCCAGCAAAATCAGAATCAGCATACCCTATGATCTCCAACTGATCTGATCTCTTGTATGTGAGCATGTAATCCTTAGTTCTTTGTAAATATCTCATAACCCGTTTAGCTGCTTTCCAGTGACTCATCTCAGGGTTATCCAAATATCTGCCAAGCATTCCAACAATGAATGCTATGTCTGGACGTGTACATACTTGAGCATACATAAGACTCCCAACAGCGGATGCATAGGGGATCTTTTGCATCTCTACAACTTCAAGTTTAGTCTTAGGACACTGTTTAAGACTGAATTTATCTCCTTTAGATATAGGGGTATCTCCTGGTTTACAATCTTGCATGCCAAACCTTTTAAGCACTTTTTCTATATAGCCCTTTTGTGATAATCCAAGAATACCCCGAAAACGATCCCGGTATATCTGAATCCCTAAGACAAAAGAAGCTTCACCAAGATCTTTCATTTCAAATTTCTTTGATAGAAATCTCTTGGTTTCGTGCAACATGTCTATATTATTAGTGGCAAGCAATATGTCATCAACATACAAAACCAAGAAGATATGCTTACTCCCACTGAACTTATGATACACACAGTTATCAACAACATTTGTCTTAAAACCAAACGAGACAATTACTTGATGAAATTTGTAGTACCATTGACGGGAAGCTTGCTTGAGCCCATAGATGGATTTCTTTAGTCTGCAAACCATATTCTTTGGGTCTCCAGACACAAAGTTTTCTGGTTGCACCATATAAATTGTTTCATCAATGTCGCCATTGAGAAATGCTGTTTTAACATCCATCTGATGCAACTCAAAGTCAAAATGTGCAACAAGAGCCATGATTGTCCTAAATGAGTCTTTCTTTGACACTGGAGAGAAAGTCTCTTTATAGTCGATGCCTTCCTTTTGAGTGAAGCCTTTAGCTACAAGACGAGCTTTATACCTTTCCACATTACCTTTTGAGTCCTTCTTGGTTTTGAATATCCATTTACAACCAATAGGCTTTGTATTTTCAGGTAATGGGACAAGATCCCAAACTTGATTGTCTTGCATAGACTTGTACTCCTCATTCATAGCATCTATCCACTTTTGAGAGTTAGAATCCTGCATGGCTTGATGGAAGTTGATTGGATCATTTTCCACCAATCCATCATTTTCCTCATGTTCTTCGAGAAATACCATATAATCATCCGGAATTGCTCTTCTCTTTTCTCTCGTGGATCTCCTTAATGGCATTTGATCTTGAGGTTGTTGAGTTTGTTCTTCTGGAATATTTAATTCAATTGGAGCAGGGAGTAGTTCAACATTGTCCTGTTGAGGTTCCAGATCTGCTTCTTGATCAATGACAGGTAGTGGAACATGTACATTGTCAACAACAGTAGTAGGAGTCGAAATTGATTCCTCCTCAAAGACAATGTCTCGTACCTGATTTCTCCCCCCAAACTCGACATCCTCAAAAAATGTTGCTGTCCCCGTTTCAAAAATGGACTTAATAGTGGGATTATAGAACTTGTAGCCCCTAGATCGCTCAGAGTAGCCAATGAAGTAGTTGCTCACTGTTTTGGAGTCCAATTTCTTTTCATTCGGCCGATAAGGCCTTGCTTCAGCTGGACATCCCCAAATGTGAAAATGCTTTAGACTAGGTTTTCTACCTGTCCAAAGTTCATAAGGTGTTTTGGCAGCCGCTTTAGTTGGTACTCTATTAAGGATGTAAGCTGCAGTCTTTAGTGCTTCTCCCCAGAGTGATTCAGGTAATGTAGAATGACTGATCATACTCCTTACCATGTCCTTAAGAGTTCGGTTTCGTCTTTCAGCTACACCATTCATGCTAGGTGATCCCGGCATGGTGTACTGTGGGACGATTCCACATTCCTCTAGGAATTTAGCAAATGGTCCTGGACGTTGTTCACCGGAACCGTCATATCTGTCGTAATACTCACCACCACGGTCAGACCTGACACTTTTAATTCGTTTGTTGAGTTGGTTCTCAACCTCAGCTTTGAAAGCTTTGAACATATCCAGTGACTCAGATTTCTCATAAATGAGATATAGGTACCCATAGCGTGAGTAATCGTCTATGAATGATATAAAATATTGTTGACCATTCCAAGAAGCCGAAGGGAATGGTCCACAAATATCTGTGTGGATCAATTCTAAGACGTCTGAAGTTCTGTTTGCACCTAATCTCTTTTGTTTGGTCTGTTTTCCCTTGATGCACTCAATACAGACATCAAAGTCTGAAAAATCAAGAGAATCTATTATGCCATCTGACACAAGTCTCTCCATTCTCGTTTTCGAGATATGTCCTAAACGTTTGTGCCATAGTTTTGATGAATTTCCTTCATTTAGCTTACGCTTAGTACCACGTGATTCCACATGCAAGGTTACATTATATGAGGCAATAGTATCAAGAAGATATAGGTTATCAAATGTGCTTAATGAACCAGTACCAATAATATTGGAATTTAATGAAAGACTAAATTGATTATTTCCAAATGAACAACAATATCCAAATTTGTCCAACAAGGAAATAGAAACCAAATTCCGTCTAAATGACGGTACTACAAAAGTGTCTTTCAGTTCCAAATAACAACCAGTCCCTAAGAGTAACCTAAAGTTTCCTATTGCTTCCACTTCTACCGATTTTCCATCGCCCACGAAGATGCGTCTTTCAGCATCACTTGGCTTTCGGTAGCTCAGACAACCCTGCATAGAAACACTTATGTGAGTAGTAGCACCAGAATCTAACCACCAAGTGTTTCGAGGTACTGAAGCTAAGTTAACCTCAGAACAGACCAAAGCAAGAAACATACCCTTTTTAGTACGCCAAGCGTGATACTTGGTACATTCCTTCTTTACATGTCCAGGTTTCTTACAAAAGAAACAACCCTCATTTCCTTTCTGTTTCTTTTGTGCTGGACCCTTAGCAGCTTCATAATCCTTCTTTCGTTTTGTGCCCTTATCTTTAGAGGTGCTTGCAAAATGAACACTTTCTGTTCTGTCTTGCTTCAACCTGTCTTCCTCTTGTACACAGTAAGAAATGAGCTCATTAAGAGTCCATTTCTCCTTCTGACAGTTGTAACTGACCTTAAACTGACTGTACTGTGGAGGAAGTGATATTAAAACTAAATGCACGAGTAAGTCCTCAGACAACTCAAGCTTCAGTGCTTTAAGTTTTGAAGCAAGATGAGACATCTCCATGATGTACTCTCTAATGTTTCCTTTGCCTTTATACTTTAATGAAATCAAGCTAGCTAAAAGTGTGCTTGTTTCAGCCTTATCGTTTTTAGCAAAACGCTTTTCAAGTTCAGTAAGGAACTCACTGGCATTGGTCACCCCTGCGGATATTGCACCCCTAAAGGCTTCTGGAATACCTCGCTTTATGAGCATGAGACTCATGCGATTGGAGCGTTCCCACTTCTCGAAGTATTTCCTGGCATCAGGAGTACTTACATCTGTAAGAGGAGCGGGTTGCTCAATCCTTAAGGCAAGATCCAGATCCATACATCCAAGAACGATTAACACGTTCTCTTTCCAGTCCTTGAAGTTTGTCCCATTAAGCATGGGAATATTATTTACACCAGCAGATATACTAGTAGCAGACATATTAGCTGTACAGAGAATAAATTACATAAATAACATATTCACGTCATTATTCAATTGCATAAACTTTTAAATTCATACAATAGGTAAATAAAAACCCACATTAAGATACCTAACACAGGATTGTTATTTAGTCTTTGGACAGAAATATCAATCTGTAAGTGGTACTCTTCGTACAAAATGAAACCGGCCTAATATTATGCCTTTTCTTTGGACTGACATAATAAAAGCATGGTAAAGTAAACTTTATCACATATTTAAGACTAGGGACTATCCGGTCAAAACAATCTTCCTTTGGGCCGATTGTTTCACATGGAAGTAGCATGCTCACTTATTTAAAATCAACCAATATTTTCTAATAGTGGTTGCTTTGGCAACATATTAGTTAAATGGTGTAAATTTTAAATAAGGAACACAATAGTGATACATGAAACCAAAATTATATTCTATGTATAAATAAAATATAGCCATTAATACAATTAAAACATGGGTCTAAATAAAATATAGCCACATTACATAGGTCCCAACACTTTAAAACAATATTACCAACAGCAACAGGCCCAATAGTCAAAGTAAAATGTACTAACAGACCCAATTATTAATAACAGCAACAGGCCCAATAGGTGAACAGTCACAAGGCCCGTGAACAGTCACTATACAAGCCCAACATTCGCCAGGCCCAACAGTGAATAGTTGCGGTCAATGGTGAACAGTCGCGGTCAATGTGAACAGTAACGGTCAATGTGAACAGTAATTTTTAAAAAATTGCATAATCGTAGATACTGTTCACTGTAACAGTGAAATCGTTTTTCACTATTCACTGTTCGCCGTTTACTATTCACTGTAACACGTATCACTGTTCACCGTAACGGTGTCACTGTTCACGAAATAGCAAACACTGTTCACGAAATCGTAAACACTGTTCACTGTAACAGTAAACCGGATTTTTTTTTTTTTTTTTTTTTAATACATCTATTTTACCTTGATCCAAATTGTAATCTATTTCAATAGGAAATACAATTACACTCACAATGAAACAGTGAAGACAATTGTCATGAATACATATCACTGTAGGTCCAGATCATGCTATATCAATCACTGTATTAATACATAATCCATAATCACTGTATTCATGCTATTCATATGAATCTATAATCATGTCTTTATAATCATGTCCAAATACATAAACTATATGAATCTATAATCATAAATAACATATAGTATTCAATTGCCTTGATATTATATGAATGTATATATATCACTGTATGAATCTATATATCACTGTATGAAACAAATAATCACTGTATGTTTTCCTTTATAATTTCACATGGAATCAACAAGAGTTGCTCTGATACCAATTGTTGTATTAAATCATACGCTTAAGACTCTAGTTGATTCAATGGAAATAAGAAGAACAGAAACATACCGGATCGATCCATAGCGATTTCCCCGTTGATTGTGATAAGTTTGGATTGTTTGGATCTTCCGATTGATTCAAGCGTTTTCCCTTAGATCTCTGTTGAGAGGATACAGAAAATAATTCCAAAGTTTTTTGTTCTTTCTACGCATACGCTCAATCGGGGACCCATCCTATTTATAATGTCCATAAGTCACAACCCTTCAAATTACGGGCTGTGAATTTCCAATTCTGCCCCTCATTGAATTAGAAATTACATCCTTATTTACACCATGTTATTTATTAATACCTTATAGTCCAATACCCCTATTAGATCACATATTTAAATGGACTATACTTTAAGATAGCAATACACGTTATATTACATATGTGTGCCCACATTATTGGATTTGTCCAACATATAAAACCCCAAATCGAAAATACAACAAAACTTATCAGTTTCTACATAAATTCATTGGGGATTCAGAAAAAGAATAAGAGAGATGGATAAAAACCTGATGTTGGGACGCACAAGTGTAGCCGAGAGGATCTGGGATGTCCCGAATCGAAAGAGAAGATGGGTCGGTGAGATCGATACCCCATTTTCGTGAGTAAACACACCTTGAAGAAGAAGAACAGAAGAAGAAGAAAGCTAACGATCCGCTCGGCGAAGGAAGTTCGTCGCTGGAAATCGAAGAGAGGAATTAGGGCTTTGGAGAAGGCGGAGAAGAATTGGAGAGGAGGTGAACAGGATTCGAGTGAGGAGAGCTCCTTGAGCTTGCTCTTTTTCCCCAATTTTTTTTGCCAAATTTAAAGCGCGAAACTTTTTTTTGCCAGGGCACCAAACTCCTCTCTCCACACACGTGCAAAACACTCGTATTTAGCCGCGGTTTTAAACCGTTGGCAGTTCAAAACACGTTTTACCCACGGTTTTAACCCGTTGGTCACTATAGCCACGATTTTTTGCCGTGGCTAATGAACCCACGGTTTTAGACCGTGGCCATAGGGTAGTTATTATAGCCACGGTTTTAAACCGTTGGCAGTTCAAAACACGCTTATACCCATGGTTTTTGGTCGTTGACCACGATATCCATGGTTATTGGTCGTGGCAAATAAAGCAATGGCTTAGAACCGTGGCCATCTACGTGTAGCTAAAAAGGCCTTTTGGTGTAGTGATAGTGTACAAGCCACTACTGTAACGACCAGATTCGCACAGTAAGATATTGTTCGCTTTGGGCCCAACCGGCCCGCACGGCTTTAAAAAGCCTCTTACTATGGGGATCCAACCTCGCACATATATAGCACATCATCATCACTATGATCTCTACTTGGTAGCTAGTCCAACCTCTCTTGGGATCCACAAGCTTGTTGGGGTTATTGGACTCCAACCCTCACCCTCACCCTCCCCCTCAGGTCCGCCCACACAAGGGTCTCACAGTCCACCCCCTTAAGGCCCAACGTCCTCGTTGGCCACACAGACCCAACGTCGACGTCGACACACTTCCGGCTAGGTCAAGCTTTGATACCATTCTGTAACAACCTTATCCGCACAGTAAGATATTTTCCACTTTGGGCCCAACCGGCCCGCGCGGCTTTAAAATGCCTCTTACTATGGAGATCCAACCTCGCACATATATAGCACATCACCATCCTGGGTCCTGGGTCGTCTGGTAAGGAAGATAAGAAGAGGGTCACCTATCTGTTCAAGAGGTTGAGGAAATAAATCAAGTTCTGGAGAGGAACAAAAATGAGGTGAGTCGTTGGTTGGATGATCGTGAAAAGAGGTGCATCTCTACTCATGGCGTGCCCGACTTCGCTAAGTGGTCTGATGATGACCCTCGTGCACTCAATAATAAGATGTTTAAGCTTATATGGAGCGGTCAAAGGATCTAAATACTATGAGGACCATAGCAGACCTTGACTTTAACCCACTGAGCGAATAAGAGGTCGTTGGTCGGGGTCAAAGTTTTATGTCTCCTTCACCTTCTTCTCCTATTTGTGTTGATGATACAGTGGAGTTGCCTGCTTCTCTGTTTGTTCGTCACACTTCTGCTACTGCCTGTTCCATTCCTACCACTACTGGTTATCTCACTCCGCCAAAATTTGAAATATATGATGGCATTTCCGACCCAACCGATCATTTGAGGTGGCCCTGAAGGAAACCACAGAGTCGATCTTATGCAGGACATTTCCAATTAGCCTCACGTCTACAACAATGAACTGGTTCAATAGCCTACTCTCGAGTTCAATAGATTCATTTCAAGCTTTGGCCACTGCTTTCACCACCAGATTCATTGGAAGCCAGCAGATGAGGAAAGGGCCACACTAGCTCCTGCACATTAGGCAAAAGATCGTAGAAACAAAACGGGGATATGTCACCCACTTTACTAATGAATTGACAATGATTGACGGATATAGCGACGACACAACCGTTGCAACCTCCGTGGCCTGATTGAAGAGAGGCCTCTTCTTTGACGCTCTTAACCTGGAACCTCAAGGGTATGACAATCCTGCTAAAAATAGCACAAAAACACATCTCCCTTGAGAAAATGAAGGCAGCCAGGAGAAAAAATGACCAATAAAGAGAAATTTTTTTAAGGAAACGGGAAAGAAATGAAGAAAGAAAACAGAACGACGGACAATAGGAAGGCAACACCCCATCAAAGAAACATTGAATTGGCGGAAGGAGTGATTCGCGACGATGAAAATTCGGGATTCTACAACCAATGCAAACTCAACACGAGTGGGTAACGAGTATGATGAAGACCACATACAAGCCATATACAACCCCTGAAGACAAGTCGAGCAAATATACTAAAACACATAACGAAATAGGATAACGTCAATTGACTGCTATGGATGAGAGGTGATCCAAAAGGGAAAGACAAAAACAAATATTGTTCATTCCATAAGGATCATGGGCACGAACTGAAGAACACTACAATTCAAAAGATGAAATCAAGCACTAGGCTCAGAAAGGACAACTCGACGAGTTCATCAGAATGCCAGATAAACAAATCAAATTGAAGGAGAAAGCAGACAACAATGTGGGATAAAAAAACAGATTAGGGAGTTGATATACGCCACACACTGCATAGCTAGAGGAAGCAAAACACACGAAGCAACTACGCGAACTCCTCACTCAAACCAATCTATATCAGAACAAGGGTACTGAAGAAACATTTCACGAATGCACAAAGCATGGAGATGTTTGACCCAACCAATTCGTACGAATCAAAAGATCTCATCAGCGGTTGCAAGCTCGACCCGAACCACTACTGACAAAGCTGGCAGCAACACACTCAACCAAACCCTGATGATTGACACCAGACATGGTGACGGCATCAACATGATTGGACAGTTTAGTGTTGACAAAAGCGCGGTCAAACAATTTGGTAATGACATAAACATGATCAAACAAGCTAATATTACTCAGCCATCGGATAGAAAAACACCTTGAGCTTGCCAATCACAACATCATACACAACATACGAGGATGAAGTGAAGAAAAACAAAGCAATAATAACTCCAGCCTACAATACGAAGGCTGACAATGACCAAAGGAAGACAAAACAAATAGTACTTTGAACCAGCGTAAATGCCCTAACAATTAAGGCTGATGAAAACATAAAGGAAATATCAATAAGATTATAAATTCAGAAACTCAAAATTTTCGTGTGGACAACAAAATAGATACGTCAATAAATTATCCATACAAAGCAATCAAACAACAAAGGTTAGACACCCTAGTCAACTAAACAAAAAAAAACTTTGAATTGACTGAGATGTCAAACTAGCAGAACTTGTCGTCAGACTTGATACGGATATCCTTCGGGCCAAGCTCAATAAAACTAATCCCTGGATGAAGGACACGAGGATCCGGGAGCACTGAAAAACCACCCCCGACTGCAAGAAAAACATAAGGAATAGCAGTAACCACGGAAAAACCACGTTTATCCACCCATAGAAAAGCATCTATGGTAAGGGCACGGCTAACGGTAGCAGCTGGAATAGGAGAAACCTGACTAACATCAGAGGAAACTAGGAACCCGGCCACTTCGCTGACATCAATAGAACGAAAACGAGAATGATCTTGAAACTCTAACCACCACCAATGTCATTAGACTACTCCACCGCTAGCTGAAACATCTTTTCATTAACGACTTGAGGATCATCGTTAGATAACTCAGTAGCGTCCAAGACACTGTAGGCAGAAAGAAGCTTCCTCTCATTGTCATCCAGTGGACGAGTAGTCTCCTTCTCGCTCCTTTCCAACACGAGCCTCAATTCATCAGCCTCATCGAAAGAATCACGATCTCCTATTGCAACATCGTCAAAAAACAGACTCGGGCGAGTCAACTCCCATAACATCCTAAACAGGATTCGGATAGGACACAATCCGACTAGAACCACGATTATAGAGTCTATTCTTCCTGCAACCGCCTTGACGGATTCGTAGGCCTATCAAGCTTTCTTTTTCTTGAAACATGAACTTTGATATCAATAGGAGCATTGAGATCCGCAACGAGTCGATCCGAGCTTACTTTCCAATCAATGCTTGCAGCACTAATGCCAGCACGAGTAGCTAAGGCTTTAGCATGGGAATCCACTTATAGTGTACAAACCACTACGCTCCAGGATACCCTCGGATGGAAATGCCTCCACCGGAAAATGATGAAGCTTCGAGAAATGATCATTGATTTTCTGCTCCTCAGCAGTCAAGTAAAGATTCTTCCATTTATTAGGAAAACATAATGATCAAAAAATCAGACGACCTCGCAATTGGAAGTAGCTAAAATTCACAGAAGAATAAAACCAACATCGCGACCAATCACGAATATCATCGCTTAGTTTCTTGAAATACTTTTGGGAATGGAGAAAGCAAATATCATTGTTCACTAACAAACCAACTGCTGAATGCAAAATCTTCACAGTCAAAGGAATGTCGCATAGAATGACCCTCGCATAAGAATACACCATCACCTTCCAACCATTGAGACCCATTTGGGAAAGAATAATACCCAGGTGATCAGATACTCCCCGAATAATCCAGAACCAAAAATCGGAGATCAGAGGAAAACATGCACAAATTCAGTGCAATGTACCCAGCCTTCGCATTACATGGGCTATCATCCTGTCCAGGCAGAATAATCTCAAGGTCGAGCGAAAGATTATAATCTGAATGAAAAATGTTCAGCTTCGCCTCAGAAAATCTATTGGGAGAATTATGAGCCTCACACAGAGCTTGCGACTTACCACTTAGCTTATCACCAACAGACACCGTGAGAATGAATGAAATGGAAGAAGACAAGGGGATGAGCAAACCCTAAATTCAAAGATAGTGTGAAGAGGGAAAATGAAGTCGTCACATCTTCTTTTATAGAGCCATAAAATGAAGCGACGGCTCATGGGACAGCGTGCAAGACATGATTACTACGTGAAATCCCAAAAATGTGCGCAAAAATTAACAAGCAAGCAAAGAATCGAGACACCAACTCGCGAAAAGTTACTGACAACATTAAATACTAGGTAATGATAAAAGTAGGGGTGGGCACGGGACGGGATGGGACGAGATAGACCCATCCCTATCCCATCCTGTTCATACGGGATCGGGACGGGATGGGATGGAAAAAACCCCATCCCGACCTCGTCCCATCCCAAACGGGTTCGGGACGGGATGGGACAGGATCAACGTGCTGCCTGTGACTGCTGCGAAGATTATCATCGACAAGGGTTTGGCAATCCAACCATTTACTTGTTAAGTTGGCTATATAAATAAGATGATTGAGGCAATGCAACAACAATTCTACCCTAAACTCCAAATTGATTAAGTACTGAGATTGTTTACACCACAGCACATAACGTAAGCTCCCTGTTTCAAAAGGAACTTCAACCTATCCATGTCATTTCAGCATAAAAATAACTGAGGGGTCTCTTTCTTTTTCAATGACCAAATATCTACACCATTTTGAATCAAGACTCAGGACTGTGTTTTGCTTGTATCAAGCTTATAAACCCATGGAAAAGTCAGAAGGCAATCACTTTGTCTATATAAGGTTTAGAAAATATACAATAATAGGTAGCAACAGTTTTCAAAATAAAGAGAACAAAATGCAATAGTGATAGGATAAAACTTGAGAATAACGGAAATTGACTCACTCCAACTAATACATAAAAATATTAATAATAAAAATTGAAAAATTAGTTCGGGATGGGACGGGATTGGCGGGATTGAAAATCTTCATCCCATCCCATTCTAGATCGGGACAGTACGGAATCGGGATAGAATTATTCAATCCCATTAAAACCCGAAAAAATCGGGATGGGATCGGGATTGCGGGATGGGATGCCCACCCCTAGATAAAAGTGAAAGGCAAACCGTCACGAAGTTAGTGCCCACATCAGCATAACCACAAACTAAAGGGGGAGTAGTTGATGATACATCAAAATATACCAGTCATCGCGGTCGTACACATGGTATAGAAATTCATAACGAGTATATAACGTTCAGACCATCGGGTCAGCACGTAAAGCCCAAGAAGAATAAAGCCAACTATTGTGGCCCAAATAAGGCCCGCCAATGAGGAAAGGTAAATAAGGCCCGCTAATGGTCGTGAAGGGAGTTACGCCTCCCCGGATGCATTTCCATAAAAGGAGAAGATTGTACAAGAAACATCTCCTTTTGTTGTGCCTCACATGCTTAAGTCACACAGAGAGTTAACCACGACCATTATAAAAGGTAAATAGAACATTCGACACAGGTATGCAACTTTAACTAAGTTTTGTTAAAATTTACATCCTTTTTTCATTTCGCACATATATAGCACATCATCATCCCGCACCCAGGCGATGTAGGACTATGATCTCCTCTTGGTATCTAGTCCAACCTCTCTTGGGATCCACAGGCCTGTTGGGCCTATTGGGCTCCAACCCTCACCTTCCCCTCAAGTTCGCCCATACAAGGGTCTCACAGTCCACCCCCTTAGGGTCCAACATCCTCGTTGGCCACACAGACCCAACGTCCACGTCCGCACACTTCTGGCTGGGTTAGGCTCTGATACCATTCTGTAACGACCCGATCCGCACAGTAAGATATTGTCCATTTTGGGTCCAACAGGCCCAGACGACTTTAAAAGGCCTCTTACTATGGGGATCCAACCTCGCACATATATAGCACATCACCATCCCGCATCCAGGCGATGTGGGACTATGATCTCCCCTTGGTAGCTAGTCCAACCCCTCTTGGAATCCACAGGCATGTTGGGCCTATTGGGCTCCAACCCTCACCCTCACCTTCACCCTCAGGTCCGCCCACACAAGGGTCTCACAACTACGCACCAGGATACCCTCGAAAAGAAATGCATCCACAGAAAAATGATGAAGCTTCGAGAATTGATCATTGATCTTCTGTTCCTCAGCAGTCAAGTATTGATTCTTCCATTTATTAGGAAAATGGAATGATCGAAAAATCGGACGACCTTGCAATTGAAAGTAACTGAAATTCACGGAAGCATAAAATCAACACCGCAACCAATCACGAATATCATCGCTAAGTTTCTCGAAACACTTTGGAGAATGGAGCAAACAGATATCCCTGTTCACTAATAGACTAACTACTGAATGCAAAACTTCACGGTTAGAGGAATGCCGGATATAATCGCCCTCGCGTAAGAAGACATCATCACCTTCCAACCATTGGGACCCATTTGGGCAGGAGGAATACCCAAGAAGTTCAGAGACCAGAGGAAAACATGCACGAATACAGTGTGATGTACCTAACCTTCCGATTACAAGGGCTATCATCTTGTCTAGGTAAAATGATATACACATAATTATTACAAAATATATCTCTTAATTTATATATGTTAGTGCTTAAATTAATATATTTTATTCTAATTATTTCATTTTCATGTTTTTGTAGGAATTTGAGCGTGAACGACAAAATCGCATTAATGAGACAATTTGAGGAGATGATTAATTTGTTGATTCTAGCGGTGGTACAAAATAGTGGTTTACATCTCTAAACCTAGCCCAAGTAAGCCTAGAACTACTTAATTTAATCAAACCCAAGCCCATGCCCCGAAAGCTAGAAACCTAAGCCCAACCTAACAAGGAAATAGGGGAACCCTATTTAGGTTTCTCTCTTCCCTTCTCTAGAGAGGCTCTTCCACATTTTCTCTTCCCCTCTCTTTTCTAGCCACCATCACCACCTCCACCAAGGCAGAGACAAAGATCTCTCGTTACTAACCAACCACCATCTCGCCACTGTCCAAGCCACGCACTCTGTCCCTATCTTTCCTTCACCTCGCCACCGTCCGGCATCCTCCATCACGAACAAACCTCGCACGCCACCACCGCACGCAGCAGAAACAGGGAGTACCTCCCTGTTTCCTTGTTCCACTCTCTCCCGTTTTCACTCTTTCCATCTTTCTCCCTATTCCATCTCACTCCACCACCACCGCGACCGAGTCACCACCCTCCTTTAGAGCCACCACCACCGCGACAGGGCACCTCCCTGTTTCACTCCCAGTTCCTCGTCCTCCTTCGGGTTTTTGGTTGTTATCCCACTGTTCACTCACCTTCTCTCTGTTCTTGCAGGTGTCGGAGACGTTCGGAGGACAAAGAAGCTCGCGAGGAGCGGAGAACAACGGCGGAGCAGGCACTGTCGCGCTAGGAACGAAGACGCAGGAGAGTCGCAAATTCGGGCAGGAGAAATCTGTTTTTCAAAACTAAAAAATAGTTTTGGCTATTAACACCCCCGGTTCTGCTGAGTACCACCACAGAGCCTTTTTAGCTATTTTCTCGGGATTCATGCGCGTACAAGAAGAGATGACGTCCACCTCTACTGATGCTATGACCACCACCACCATGATTCACTAAACCCCACGCAAGGTGAAGAGGTGAACTCCTAGATGTAACACACTAAAATTAGTAATTGATTCGCTTTAAGTTTTCACGATGAATAATGATGTTTAATGATTCTCACTTTTATTTAATATAGAAATTTATGTTGTTTTAGTGACAAGGATTTCATAGATTTCTTTGTAAATTTTTATTATTCCGGTGATTATCTTTTCTTCTCCATATAAGCTTAGTCACGCTTTTCTTATGTGTGGAATGTTTAAGGATCAATTGATTCCGGTAGGTTAGTTATATGTGATCGTCATTTATTACGGTATTGTCTCCGGATATATCGTAAGTTTAGGATATCACATATGACCGACTTTTGTGTTTTCTTAGAAGAAGTAAAATCTAAAATTCATTTACATTAGGGTATATTAATGATTAAAATATTATTTTTCCGATTACGTCGTTTGGGATGTGAAACACGTAGTTGAGTCATCATAGCGAATCAATACTAGTTGGGGCGTGAAGTCTAGGAGGGATTCTTAGAACCTTGTGATTTTTCCAAAACTTAATTTTCATTAAATTAAATTCAATTTCGTATTTTAAATTTGTTAGAATTTCTTAACTTTAGTTTCACATAGTTTGTCTTCCTTAACCTTGTTTTGTAGATCTTTTTTCCTCGTGGGATCAACACCCCATTCTTTATTGCAATTGACAGCGTGTACTGTTTGGGCGTAATCAAATTTTGGCGTCGTTGCCGGGGAATAAGCGTCATTCTACAAGGAAGGTTTCGGGTATTATCTTTCTTGCTCATTTTTCATTTTATTTTATTTTATTCTATTTTTAAGTCTTAGGTCCAGTTTAATTTATATTTTTATTTTATTTTATTTCTAAAAAAATTAAAAATTTTAAAAAAAAATTGTGGCCACCTTTCACAACAAAGTTGAGGCTGTAGACTTGGTTAGACTAAGGTTTTTTTTTCCTTTTTCCCTTAAGGAAAAAGCGAAGAGTTGGCTATACTCTTTGTGACCAAGGTCTATAGGTTCATTGGAGGAGATGACCCAAGCATTTTTTAATAAATACTTTCCTCACCACAAAACCAACGGTCTAAAGAGAGAGATTTCTACTTTCACCCAAAAGAATAACGAGACATTATATCAAGCATGGGAAAGGTTCAAGGATCTTTTGAATACATGCCCACACCATGGGTATGAGAATTGGCGCTTAGTCAGTTACTTTCATGAGGGACTCACCAGTAGAGAACGTCGGTTCCTTGAGATGATGTGTAATGGAGAGTTTTTGCAAAAGGACCCTGACGAGGCCATTGAGTACCTGAATGACTTGGCCGAAAAGGCTCATACTTGGACTGGTCCAAGTGCTACTGAGAGCACGGATAGAACACATCCAGCTGGAGTTTACCAACTTAGGGAAGAGGATAGCCTTAGAGCCCAACTGGATAGAGTAACTAGGGAGTTAGAGGCACTTCAGACCAAAGATTGTAGGCCCACACATACTGTTGCCAGAGTTGAGCTACAGGACGCCTGTTTTATATGCGGGGGAGTTGAACACTTCGCACAGGATTGCCCAACCTTGACTGAGATGAGATGGGTTTATGAGGAACAATATAACGCCTTAGGGATGTACAAGAAGCCTTATTCACCATTTTTTAACACTTACAATTCTGGCTGGAGAGATCACCCTAACTTAGGCTGGAGGTCCGAAACAGACCAACCTACACACAATGCACAATCTAACAGAAGTTTCTTATCAGACACATTACATGCATTTATAGAGGCACAAGGTAAAACTAATCAAAAATTTGAGGTTGCATTGACACAGTTGGCAGAGGAGAACAAGGAGATCAAAAGCCAGATAACCAAGCTGACAAGTTCATTAACAGTACCAATGTTCTAAAAATCGGTCTAGGCGGCGCCTAGGCGCTAGAAGGTGGAAAACCGCCCAGATTAATGGTTGGGCGGGCTGTCTGGGCGGCTGGGCGGGTCTAGGCGGGTCTGGGCGGCCTAGGCGGGGTCTAGGCGGCCTAGGCGGACTCTAGGCGGTCTGGGCGATTTTAATTTTTTTTTAATTTTTTTAAAATTTTTAATATGGCTAATTGTGTTCTTATTTTATTTTATTTCCTACTTTTTAATAATAAACTATTTAATTATTTTTTATTCAGTATATGTCTAAATGTAGCAAATGATGATTACTTAATGGAATTCTCGAATGATCTGTCGGTACCAATTTTACTAATGTAGATTTTATCAAATATAATTGAGGTTATTTATGCAATTTGAAGAAAAATAAAAGAGTACACATTCAAATTTATATAAAGTACCCATCATGACCAACTTCAGTCATTTGAGTTTTAATAAATTTTGTTCACTATTGGTAATTTTTCATGTTTTAAAATTTTGCATATATATACTGACATTAAATTGGATGTAATTGATAATGTATTATGCTTAACTTTTGTAAATTATTAAAGTAATAATACAAAACCTAAGACCGCCTAGGTGCCGCCTAGGCACCCGCCTAGGCCCCTGGGCGCTAGGCACTAGCTCGCCGCCCGCCCAGCGCCTAGCGATTTTTAGAACACTGAACAGTACAAGCTCGGGGCCAATTTCCGTCACAGCCTCAAGCAAATCCGAAGGGACAACTTGTGGCACAAACCTCTACTTCAGACTCTAAGAATGTCAAAGAGGTTAATGCCATCGCTACTCGGGGTGGTAAGATCTTAGATGGGTCAAGCTCGTCCACGACTATAGGCATCTCCCCAAGTGCAAAGGAGAGCATCCCTGAGAATGAGCCCAACAAGAACATTCCAGTTTCAGTTCCTTTTCCTCAAGCACTACGACTTACTGGATAGAAATCGAAAATGCATGGTGAGATTCTAGAACACTTGAAACAGGTTAAAATTAACTTACCTTTGCTGCATGTGATTAAACAGGTACCAACTTATGCGAGGGTCATCAACGATCTATGCACTATCAAGAGGAAACATCAGGTGGTTGCTATTTTTGAGTGGACTAATCCTCAACTTTTCAGGTTGTTGATATACGATTCCTTAACCCTTTTGATTCGTTTATATCATAGATTAGGTTTGGAGGTGAATGTTCCCTATGTTCTTCCTCGTCACTTCATGGTATATCTTTCATGAGGGAGAATATATGTCGGGCTGAAAACGTTAAACCAAGCGCTCCTAGGAGGCAGCCTAGCCTTAGTTGTGTGTCTTTGTTGTTAGTTTGGATTGATTTTTGAGTACCCTATTTAGTTGTGTTTCACTCATACTCGTTAGCTCCATAACAGTTTTGACTTACAACTTGCCTTTTTTTAGTTTTCTTTGTTAATGACGAGTCTGCATTTTATCGATTTCTAATGAAAACTTCATAATTCTTATGTTTTTGAGCGTTCATTGGTGGAAGATTTCATCGAAATTGGTAAAAAACTTCACCATGGTAATATCACTTTAACTCTCATCTTTTCTTTTGCCTTGATTTGTCATGATTATTATTTTATACATTGAGGACAATGTTTGGTTTAGGTTTGGGGGTGTGGTTTATTGGATTTTTTGTGCAATTTTGAAGAATATTTGAGTTTAAAACGTATTTTACAATTAAACCGAGTCATTTTTTGTGTTATACTCAATCTCCATTGAATACTTAGATGATTATGGTAATTGTGTAAAATCTTCTTGGAAATGCATTGAAATCCGAACCCTTGGTGAATAAAATAAAAAAAAGAGGTTTTGAGTTCTTTTTAATTTTAGAGAATGATTTTGTTGCTTTAATTTTGAGAAAACACATACTAACACGTGTCACATAATTATATTATTGGAAAACATGATATTTAATATTATCCTTATGTTAGATGTATTCCGTGAGACTTTTCAACTCGACTATTCATGCATTATAAGCCAAGTCAACATGATTTGAAGTTGATTAGTGAGGTATTGAACTAGAAAACCTTAGAATAATAGTGGAGACTTAACCCTTGTGAGTTTTGAGCCATTCTTTATTTCTTGAGGGTTATTAATTACACTCTGATTTTTCTTGAGTCCGCATTATTTCGTTGATGATCTCATTATTCTTGATTTTCTTATTGAGTACTTTAAGAATGACATAAAAATTGAATCTTTACACTAGAACTTCTTGCTTTATTTAGTTGAGATGTCCTAGTACTAACTAGAACTTATGAAATGATATAGGCATTTCTTTCTTTAAACCATTTTTAGCCTTTTAGCCTACCCAATAATAAATATCCATTTGCAGCCCTTTAAGCCTTTAGATAGCATTTTCTTTGTTATCCCCATTTCCAATACCTACTCCAATCAAGGAGTAATACCTTTATTATTTTATCCTTACCCAATTTTCTGTGAATGTATACGGTGAGATATATTTATGGAATGGGCAAAAAAAAAAGATATTTCATGCACCCTCGAAGTAAAAGTGTTGGATTGTATCAATGGGGAAAAACATGTTTAAAAAAAAAAAAATTTGCGATTGAAGAAGAAAATAATGAAGAAAAAGTTAATGGTGTACAACATTGATTTGTTCTTCAATGCCTATTTGTTTATTCAAGGGTGTATCCATTCTCAGAAAATCTTGGTATCCTTTTTGTCCCTTATTGTTTGCCATAATCCAAACCCCAATACAACCTAGTAAAGACATGATTGATCTTAAGTGAAAGTTAGCTTAATAGATGTAGAGATTGAATAGGCAAGAACTATGGTGTTTGATTCAACATTCTCAAAAGTAATCAATATTCCGGTCCATGAGATCATATTCATTTCACTTTTTGAAAATTCCATTTTTCATGATAATTATATGTGAGACATTTGCGTTTTCCATAGTATATTCTTTTCCTCACATATAAACTGAGTGCCCAATCTCTGAGCGTTTCATTTCTGAGCGACATGAGAGAATTGTAATCGAAACATCTTTTCTAAAGGTTATCTTGTCACATCTTTACTATAAGATGAAGAGTTATGTTGATAAGGCTCCTCACACACACACTTCGAGTTTAGAATGATTATGAAATTCATTTAACCTTTAGATACTATTAAATTATTGTACTCTATTGATATACTTTTGTGATATTATTAGTTTGTTGTTTTTCTTGAATTGTAAGCAATCAGAAAAATACTCTAAGGGGAATAAAAGGGAATGTTCATATGTTTTGCATTATGTTTTTAGAAAATAGATTTTGTTTTATTGAGTAAGTAATGTTTGGGGGTAGTATTTCTGGAAACCCTCACAAGATTATAACTCGTCCTCTAGAGGTAATCTAGAGGTTTAAAGCCTTATTGTACGTTAAGGTAAGTGCAACCGTGATTCCTACAAAAGTGAGTTTGGATTTTATTCTTTATTTTGTTTGGCTCGAGGACTAGCAAAATATAGGTTTGGGGGTATTTGATATACACATAATTATTACAAAATATATCCCTTAATTTATATATGTTAGTGCTTAAATTAATATATTTTATTCTAATTATTTCATTTTCATGTTTTTGTAGGAATTTGCGCGTGATCGACAAAATCGCATTAAGGCGACAATTTGAGGAGATGATTAATTTGTTGATTCTAGCGGTGGTACAAAATAGTGGTTCACATCTCTAAACCTAGCCCAAGTAAGCCTAGAACCACTTAATTTAATCAAGCCCAAGCCCAAGCCCCGAAAGCTAGAAACCTAAGCCCAGCCTAACAAGGAAATAGAGGAACCCTACTTTGGTTTCTCTCTTCCCTTCTCTAGAGAGACTCTTCCATGCTTTTTCTTCCCCTCTCTTTTCCAGCCACCATTACCACCTCCACCGAGGCAGAGACAGGGATCTCTAGCCACTAACCAACCACTATCTCGCCACCGTCCTCACCACCATCTCGCCACCGTCCAAGCCACGCACTTTGTCCCTGTCTTTCCTTCACCTCGCCAGTGTCAGGCATCCTCCATCACGAACAAACCTCGCACGCCACCACCGCACGCAGCAGAAACAAGGAGTACCTCCCTGTTTCGCCACTCTGTTTCCTTGTTCCACTCTCTCCCGTTTTCACTCTTTCCATCTCTCTCTCTGTTCCATCTCACTCCACCACCACCGCGACCGATTCACCACCCTCCTTTAGAGCCACCACCACCGCGACCGATTCACCACCCTCCTTTAGAGCCACCACCACCGCGACAGGGCACCTCCCTGTTTCCATCCCTGTTCCTCATCCTTCTTCGAGTTTTTTGTTGTTATCCCACTGTTCACTCACCTTCTCTCTGTTCTTGCAGGTGCCGGAGACGTTCGGAGGACGAAGAAGTCGCGAGGAGCAGAGAACAGCGGCGGAGCAGGCGCTGTCGCGCTGGGAACGAAGACACAGGAGAGTCGCGAATTCGGGCAGGAGAAAACTGTTTTTCAAAACTGAAAAATAGTTTTGGCTATTAACACCCCCGGTTCTACTGAGTACCACCATAGAGCCTTTTTAGCTATTTTCTCGGGATTCGTGCGTGTACACGAAGAGATGACGTCCACCTCCACTGATGCTATGACCACCACCACCATGAGTCACTAAACCCCACGCAAGGTGAAGAGGTGAACTCCTAGATGTAACACACTAAAATTAGTAATTTATTCGCTTTAAGTTTTCACGATGAATAATGATGTTTAATGATTCTCACTTTTATTTAATATAGAAATTTATGTTGTTTTAGTGACAAGGATTTCATAGATTTCTTTGTAGATTTTTATTATTCCGGTGATTATCTTTTCTTCTCCATATAAGCTTAGTCACGCTTTTCTTATGTGTGGAATGTTTAAGGATCAATTGATTCCGGTAGGTTAGTTATATGTGATCATCATTTATTATGGTATTGTCTCCGGATATATCGTAAGTTTAGGATATCACATATGACTGACTTTTGTGTTTTCTTAGAAGAAGTGAAATCTAAAATTCATTTACATTAGGATATATTAATGATTAAAAGATTATTTTTCCGATTACGTCGTTTGGGATGTGAAACACGTAGTTGAGTCATCATAGCGAATCTATACTAGTTGGGGAGTGAAGTCTAGGAGGGATTCTTAGAACTTTGTGATTTTTCCAAAACTTAATTTTCTTTAAATTAAATTCAATTTCGTATTTTAAATTTGTTAGAATTTCTTAACTTTAGTTTCGCATAGTTTGTCTTCCTTAACCTTGTTTTGTAGATCGTTTTTCCTCGTGGGATCGACACCCCATTCTTTACTGCAATTGACCGCGTGTACTGTTTGGGCGTAATCACAAACTAGTGAGCCTCACACAAAGTTAGCGACTTACCACTTGGCTTATCACCAACAGACATCATGAAAATGAACAAAAACGAAAAAGTCGAGGGGATGAACAAACCCTAAATTCAAATATAGCGTAAAGAGGGAAAATGAAGTCATCACATCTTCTTTTATAGAACCAAGAAATGAAGGAACGGACCATGGGACAGCGTGCGAGACATGATCACTATGCGAAATCCCATAAATGTGCACAAAAACGAATGGGCAAGCAAAGAATCGAGACACCAACTCGCTAAAAGTTACTGACAACATTAAATACTAGGTAATGATCAAAGTGAAAGGTGAATCGTCAAGAAGTTAGTGCCCACGTAAGCATAACCACAAACTAAAGGGGGAGTAGCTGATGATACATCAAAATATGTCAGTCATTGCGGTCGTACACATGGTATAGAGATCCATAACGAGGATATAACATCCAGACCATCGAGTCAGCACGTAATGCCCAAGAAGAATAAAGCTAACTACTGAAGCCCAAACGAGGCCCGCCAATGAGGTAAGGTAAACAAGACCTAAATCCAGGCCCAAACGATTCAGAGCTCAAATTCAAGCCCGACACGAGTTCTCTCATAAAGAAGATGAACGTTGCACCAAAAAGAGTCGTGGGGGGAGTTACGCCTCCCCGGACGCATTTCCTTAAAGGAGGAGATTGTTACTAGAAACATCTCCTTCCGTTTCACCTCACATGCTTAAGTCATGCAGAGAGTTAACCATGACCATTTATTTATTTATTTATTTTTTATAAGTGAGCTAGGGTTTTTAGGATCCCCGAACCTTATATTAATAAAAAAATGATGATGATAAAGTTTACAATTGCTCATACTTTCACTCGTTACATCATCTACAGAACAATAAACTTGCTTCAAAGCTTCAACAAAGAACCTAAGTAGTTCTAGATTCATCGTCTCTAGGTTGGGATTGCTCGAACTCATCCCAATCTCGTCCCGTCCCGATCTAAAATAGGATGAGATCGGGATGGAGATTTTCAATCCATTCCCATTTTGAACTTTTTATTTTGATATTTATTATTATAATTTATTAGCTTTAATGCTTTAAATTTTAAATAAGTCTCACTTAGATTAGAACATAGTCCACTTACTGTCTTACTGTGATGGTAGACACATTGTAAACCGTAACCAATTCATTTAACACCATTGAAAGTCAACTTGAAAACCAATCATTGTTGTTATTTTCTTTCTTTTTTTGTAAAACATTATTTCATTAGCACTGAGGAGATCTTTATTTATTTTTATAGCATTCCAGACTACTTTGAATGCATACAGATCAAAACAAAATCATTTTGAAATACAATTGTATATTGGTTTTATTTCTTTGTTTAAGGTCATTAATAAGGTTCTTGGAAAAAAATATTTAAATGATGCTTTTATATTTGATTAGAATGTATATAAACACTTGTAGTATGAAAGAATTCATCTTCAATACCTGCTCATCTCATCCCATCCCGTCTCATCCCTAACCAATTTGGGTTGGGATGAGGTTTGGATGAGGTCTATCCCGTCCCAAACCCGAAGGAATTTGATGAGATCAAGATGAGGTCTATCCCGTCCCATACTTTCCCTTAACGAGTCAGCCCTGAATTGAAATACTTGGTCTTTGTAATGAGTGATCTTCACCACGTGTACGATCATAATGCTAGTTTGATTCGATGTATCATCAGCTACTTCCCCTTAGTTAGTGAGCATGCTTATGTGGCCACTAACTTTATGACTGTTGGACTTTCGACTTCATCATGTATTGCATTTAATTCCATTAACAACAGTTGGTGTGGTTTCTATTCTCATCTCTCATTTGTTTGTTCATTTTTTTGCACTTTTTAGGATTTCGTGTAGCTATCATGTCTCGGACATCATTCTATTAGTACTATTTTCATTGCGCAACTCCAGAAAATGGGTTGTTATAGCTGTGTTTCTTTTTTTACGCTATCTTTGTGAAGTGCTTTTTTTCCCTTCTGCTTCGCTATCTTGTTTGTGCAGTTCCTTTCCCATGTCTGCTAAGTACTCACAAGGTACTAGATGGTGAAGCACTCGATGTCTATGAAGCATTCTCCTTGCCTAAGAAGACGTTGCAAGCGACATTGAAAACTGTTTGTGTTCAGTACTCATTGTCATCCGTTCTTTAGATTGTTCTACCTAGGCATAACGACAATCCTTGTCGTCTAAAGCCTAGCTATCCAGATTTATTACACCAGAAAAGTTCTTTTCTAATGAACAATTCATCTAGTCCATTTTTCAAAATTGCAATCGCATTAGCATTGTCTTTCAAGAGGTAGGCATTCTGAAGAGCATCAAGAGCTTTTTGAGTCTCTAAGAGATTAAGTTGAATGTTACAAAATTCACTTTTGTTCCATCTAGTTAGGTTGTGACTATGCTTTTTGGTTTTCAATTAAAAGTTGCGGGGTGGGTCATCATGATATCTGGGGGACCAGGAGGAATTGACTAGCTTCCTACATTTGGGATCACGAGTCCATATGTGGAAATTTTTAATGGGTTTAGGGCTCTATGGAAAGACATATGAAACAAGCTAGAAAGACAGAGCCCGATGATCAAAGGTAAAAGAGTGGATGGAGCGGACGTCATTCCAAGACATGGTCGAGTTAGCATTGATGCCATTTTTGTTTTTACATTTATTATTTCAAGTGAATTGAGACCCATTAAGGGGAAGTCAAGAAGATCATGAACATCTATGAAGTTGCAAAGATGACTAAGGGTGGAAAGGGTAGGCTTATCCCCCCCCCCCCCCCCCCATTTTTCCCCTGGGGGCATAGGTGGGAAAGTGGGAGTATTGTTTCCATGGTGGGGAGGAATGCATTCGGAGCAGTAGTGTGATGAAATGCTTCATGATGATTGTCTGCGAGATGGAATGTAGAGAATGGGATGGGGAGAAAATAAGGTATCAAGTTTGGGTTGGGGAAGTATGGAAGAGGAGTAGTATTGGGAAAGTTTTGATCGTTTTGTTTGTGAATTGGGTATATCAGGTTGTGATATCCTCCCATGGAAGAGTTTGTTTGGAGAAGAAGATGGCGGGTGTATGTAGTGATTAGGTGGTTATGTATATATGCCAGTAAAGATGAGTGGGTGGTGGATGGTTCAGGAAAGTAGGATTGTGGGTCGTGGGTTGGGTTCAGGCTTGGGTCAAGAAATGAGTTTAGGCTTGGGTCAGTGAAATAGGCCATTGGATGAAGGAGATGATCTGAAGTGATTATAGCGTTGGATTGAAATGAGTAGTTATGATGTGTCATTGGAATGTGATGCAGGAGGGTTTCTAGGGTTCCTAAATTAGGGTTCCTAATTTGTAATCAAAGTTATTTACAAAATAAATTATTCATACTCTTTCAATTTAATTAGGAGTTTTTTAATTTCCTTTTAGGATTAGACATTATTTTCTTTTAGGAATAGACTGCTAGTTAATTTTAGTAGTTTTTTATTTTCCTTTATAGTAATATTTCAATTATTGTTTAGGAAGTGATTCTGAACCCGATTTGGGCTAGATTCTTGGCAGATTATTTCTTTTATTATGTATTTCGTTTTAGCATGATTGTTGGGGTGTTTCCATTTTCGGTAAAATTCCAAATATTGATGAGTTTTAGCTATAAAGCCCGGCTTGTGTGCGGATTTACAAGATACCTTTGATTTGAGTAATTTGATTAAACATTAGAGCTATTTCCATGTGTTTTGGGCTATCATCTTGTGTTCTTCCCTGTCAATTATCTGTTGCTATTAGCCTGTAGAATAATCGCTATTATGCCCGGCGTCAGTTGGTATCAGAGCTTCAGCATCTTCTTGGATTTCATCAGTTTCTATGGCTGGTGGTCGTGGTCATCGCGGGCAGGTTCCAAATGAGGAAGCCCCAAACCGGGATCGTAACATTAAGAATATATTGATTGAGGATTTACATAGGCAAGTTGCAAAGTTAACCCGGCATCTAACGACGCAGGATTTCAGTAATCGTGAGATGGAAGATCACGATTCTGATTCCATTTTCGAAAACTCGTATCACAATCATGCTCGATTATGGGAGCATGGAGAGCATGTGTATGACGATGAGAAGCTTGGAGAGCCTGTGTATGACAATGAGGAGCTTGAGGAAGGCGTGGTAGATGAAACTAAAGAGTTTGGAGAGCTTGTGTATGACACTGATAAAGAATTGGATATTGTTGATGCAGATGGTTTGCAGAATAGGGATGTTGGAGTTGTTATTGAAGACGGTGAAGTCCACGAAGAAACTGATAGGGAGGAGGCGATCTTACACATTGTTAATCATGGATTCTGCAACGACTATCAGCTAGTGGATGTTCCCGACTATAATGGGAAAGGGGAAAGTGTCCTTTCTCCTTGGTTTTATCAAAATGTTGGAGGGGAAGAATATATTGTCAGTGTCTATATTTACATGTGTTTGCTTGGATATCCTGTGAGTAAGATTTTCATCTTGACCACTTCCAATGGCCAGAACTTCTTATTCGTGATGTCATCAACCAACGATGTATGCAACAATATAGCTTCATTGGTCCTCCAAGAAAAGTCACCACAGTTGACAAGTTTCAAGGTCAGCAGAATGACTTTATCTTACTGTCCCTGTCACAAACCACCATAACAATACAGCCCACGATCCCCTGTTTTTCTCTTTTCCCCCATATTTTTGTATCTATCTTCACCTCGTCACCGTCCAACATACACACCGCCGAACACCACCATCAGAAGCCACCACCTCCTCCTTCATGTTTCCCTCTCTCTGGGCCACCGCCCCTGTTCCACCTCGCGACAGAGCCGCCACCACCCTGTTCCACCTCACGACAGAGCTCCACCGCCCCTGTTCTTCTCTCCGCCACCTCGTCTTCTTTCCTGTTTCCCTCTTTCTCGACCGCCATCCCACCGGCCAAACAAACAGCTCGCACAATCGGAGCAACAGCAACAGGAAGCACCGTTCCTGTTTATCTTCCTTTTTGGTTCTTTCTCATCATTCTTTCTCTTTCGTTGTCTCCCGTTCACTTCCAGGCTCATCGAAATCGGTTGGAGGAAGAAGACGCTCGCGAGGAGAGAAGAACCAGGAAGAGGAAGCTCAGGGGACGAAGACGTAGGGAATACGCTCGATTTTTCTGGCGGGATAAATTGTTTTTCAAAATAGTTTGGATATTTGCACCCTGGGACTTATTCAGAGCCACCACAATCCACCAGTAGCATTTTTTGGGGATTCGTGTCCGAGCCGAGATGAATTCCACCTACACCAGTGCTGTGACATCATCCACTATGATTTTCCAGCCCCTGCAGACGTGAATTCAGATTTACCAGCAGAGGTGCAATAGCTAACAGAGTTTTCTAACCTGATACCAGAGGATCTTCTTCCTGGACTGCTGCCAGAGGATTTCGATGAAGCTGTTGTGAACTCAAGGACGAGTTCTTTCCAATCCGAGGCGACTGGTGTAGGAGGGTTTCTAGGGTTCCTAAATTTGGGTTTCTTGGGTTCCTAATTTGGGTTTCTAGGGTTCCTAATTTGATCTCAAAGTTATTTACTAAATAACTTATTCGTGCTCTTTCAATTTAATTAGGGGTCTTTTAGTTTCCTTTTAGGATTAGACATTATTTTCTTATAGGAAAAGACTGTTTGTTAATTTTAGTAGTTTTTTTTATTTCCCTTTATAGTAATATTTCAATTATTGTTTAGAAAGTGATTCTGAACCCGATTTGGGCCAGATTATTTCTTTTATTACGTATTTTGTTTTAGCATGATTATTGGGGTGTTGCCATTTTTGGTAAAATTCCAATATTGATGAGTTTTAGCTATAAAGCTCGGCTTGTGGGCTGATTTAGAAGATACCTTTGATTTGAGTAATTTGATAAAACATTAGAGCTATTTCTCCGTGTTTTGGGGTATCATCTTGTGTTCTTGCCTGTCAATTATCTATTGCTATTAGCCTGCAAAATAATTGCTAAACTGCCCGGCGTCAGGATGTGAGATAAAATAGAGGAAGGAGGCGTTGACTATGAAAATAAAAAAGGATGGTGTGTTTATAGAAGAAGGCAGAGGGTGGATAAGCATTGGGGAAGGTGAGGTTGAGGTCATTGAGTTGAGGTGATTTTGGATCGATGAGGTGACACGGCTAGGTTCATGAGACCTTACCTGGTTCGGTTGAAGGGGCAAGTTCAATCGTTCCTTAGTGAGCTGTGTTTCAGAAGTTGTCTCCAAGCTCCAGTCCTGATTTTGCTCAGAAGTTTCAGTAGAAGTCCAAGGGGGTTGGGTATGACGATTTTGTGTAAGGCGGCTCGAACTAGGATGGTCGATTGATCTCCCTTCATTTCTGGTATGAATTCTAAAGCTCTTGTGAAAGGGTAAAGAAAAGTTGCCACATGTTTTTTTGCCATTAAGGCAAGATTCTTATTCCTAGTTGAATGAATGTTTAGACCACCTAGAAGGCAAGATTATGAGATGCAGTCCAAGGTACAAATATGTTTAGCCTTACTCTCGGTCGAATCGTTCAACAAAAAATTACAGGGCAAGATGTCTATTTGGTTGGAAATCGAGCAAGGGAGGATAAAAGTTATGTTTGCATGGTATAGTCTGGGATTGAGTACAGAATAACTTTGATAATGATAGTTCTACCGGCTTGGGATAAAATTTTAGTTTTCCAGCTAGAGAAGTTATAATTGATTTTGTCAATCAGGAACTAAAAGTTTGTGGTTTTCTTTTTCTAGATTAGAAGGGGAAAGCCTAGGTACTTGTCTTTGAGATTGTAAAATTTTGAGCCAAGGATTATACTTATCATTTTAGAATGTTTCGGGTGAGCATTCAAACTATAGAACATCGAGGATTTTTAACATTCATTCATTGTCCTGAAATGTGACAATAAAGATTTAGAATGGGCTTCGGCTAAAAAAGCTCTGCAAAACAAAATGAGATCATCTGCGTATAACATATGGCTGATGGGGGGGGGGGAGTTTCGTTGGATTTGAATGCCCTTAATGGTACCCTCTGATTAAACCCGAGCTAGGAGTTGAGAAAGGGAATCTGCCACCATGATGAAGAGATAGGGGAAAAGAGGGTCCCCCTGACAAATACCCCGAGATGGTTTGATTGATAGAAGTGGGGCGCCATTCATTGATCATTTGAATTCATTCATTGGCAAAGCCCAAATTTTCAAAAAAAATTGTCAAAAAAGACCATTCAACTCTATCGTAAGCTTTAGTCATATCAATCTTAATAGCCATTCATCCATGTTTTTGCTTACGGAGATGTTTCAAATGGAAGAAAATCTCATGGGCAACACTAACATTATCCGCGATTGAGCGGCCATCAAGGAAATCACCTTGATTGGGGGAGATAACGTTATCTAACAAATAATGTTTCAGATGGTTTAACAAGATTTTAGAAATAACCTTGTAGATTACACTACACAGTCCAAAGGGTTTTCTGGAGTTAAAGGATTACCTATGTAATACCCTGAGTGGGCGGGCTCTGAAGCTGACGGGCTACCTTGTGTGGGTGGGCTCTGAGGCTGGCAGCTCCATGTGTGGGCGACCTCAAGAAACTGGCAGGCTACCAAGTGTGGGCGAGCTCAGAGGCTGGCATGCTATTTCGGTGTTATAGTCCCACATCGCCTAGGTGAGGGATGGAGATGTGCTATATATATGTATGAGTTTGGATCTACATGACACAATGCGTTTTAAAGCCGTGCAGGTAGTTAGGTTGGGCCCAGAGCGGACAATATTGTTTCATGTGGATCGAGTCATGACAACCTACCTTAGGGATCAAAGCTATAAACGTTTCATTTAGGTTAGGATCCAATTGATGGGTAACAAAAAAATGGGTGACAACTTTGAAAACATCGTGTTTCACTATCTCCTAAAAATAATAGAAAAATAAGCATGAAATCCATCCTAACCTGGTGCTTTGTGACTTTCTATATGGCAAAGACTGTGTTTTTAATTTCTTATTCACTAGGGATGGCTAGAAGAACTTCATTTTCGTCAGTTGTGATCACAGGGGTGAACAGAAAGAGAATCTCGGGATATTGAGTGATATTCACGTAATTATTACATAATATATCCCTTAATTTATATATGTTAGTGTTTCGATTATTATATTTTATAATAATTATTTCGTTTTCATGTCTTTGTAATAACTTGAGCGTGAACGATGAAATCGTATTAAGGCGACATTTTAAAGAATGACAATTGGTCGATTCTAGCGGTGGTACAAAGTAGATGGTCACATATGTAAATCTAGCCCAAATAAACCTAGGTCCACCTAATTTAACCTAAGCCCAAACCCAAAATGCTAACCTAAAAACCCAAGCCCAAGAAAAATGGGAGAACCCTATTTAGCTCTCCCCAGTTTGGAGAAACTCTTTTTTTTTTGGAAAGCGAGCGGGGTTATTTAGCTCTCCCCAGTTTGGAGAAACTCTTCTATCTTCTTCTCTCTTTTCTTCCCCTCTCTGGGGGCTCTTCCAGCCACCACGCCAATTCACCCTGCCGGCAATCTTCGTTCGATAGGAGAGTCGGCAGCTCGATAATCCCGTCATCACCACCTCCTCCTCGTCCTCCACCATCAGTTGCCACCTCCTCACCCTGTTTCACACACCCACAACCGCCACCATTTACCATCCCTCTCTATGTTCCATCATCCACACTGCCGCCATCCACCATCAGACACACCACCACCGCGACAGGAGCAGAAACAAGGAGCACCCGCCCCTCCTTTTCTCTCCCTCCTAGTAGTGAGACTTGGACATGGAATACTAGTTTCTCTCCGTGTGCGCACATGTAGTGGTGTATTAAGTATTCTCTAAAAAATTACAGGCATTAAGGAGCTGAAGTGGGCATGCTGTGGAAAAGGGAAACTCAATGGACGGAATCGGTGCTCAGAAACTGCAAAGCTTTGTTCAAATAGAAATGAGTACCTATTCTGGGATTGGTTTTTTTTTTCTTTTTTTTTATTAGAACCTCCAGTGGGGAGGGGCAGCTATGGGATGCCAGACCTTAATTACTTGGAAAAAATTCTAATATAAAACATCGGGGGTACATGACGACTTTACCCGAGAAGGAAATAACCAATTGGACAAACATCATAAGACTATAAAAATAAAATAAAAAAACCGTCCACAACTCACTAGCCTAGGCCAACATCCCCCAAAGTGACATAACCACTTGAGATTGTTCTATTTTCAACTTGGCCAAATCCACAACATGCCATGTGCAAATTGGAATAGCTAAAAAACTTCAACACTTTCAACTAAAAAGAGCTTGAAACTTGCATCTTGTTAAACCATTGCAAAACCAAATTGCATCTTGTTAAAACCAAATTGCAAAACCAAATTGTATCTTGTTAAAACCTTGCAAACCAAAACCAAATTGCATCAATGATCAGCACAAGCATCCAGCAGCAACACAATAAGGCAGCACAAGCATTCAGCATCAACACAAGTAGGCAAAACAAGCAGGCAGCTCAGTCCGCAACAGCACCCAACCAACAGGCCACTGCAACGCATCCACTCAGCACCGCAGCCTCCATCACGCCCTACCTTACCCGCAGTCCTAACCACAACACAATCCGCATCAGCAAAAACCGCAGCAGCCAGCCCCCAGACCGCCCATTCCATACACGCAGCAACCTCGCCTTGCCCTGAAAAATAGGGTATACTCTATTTTACAGCAGAGTATCCTTCCAACTCTCGATTCCAGCGCCAATCAATGCCCATTCTTGCGGCGTCTACTCTTCCCCGTGACGTATGTATGTCGTATGCCAACGGTTCAACACTGATAATCCTGTCACTCTCCTAGGAAGATCATTCGCCGTGAAAGAGACAGACCTATGATCTCGTTGAGCTCTATCTGCTAAAGCGTCCGCCACCGCGTTGGCTTCTCTATAAATATGGGAACAAACTAAAGTCATTTGTGCCGCCAGAAATTTGATTTCTTTCAAAATATTCTCTAAATGCCACGGTATCTTGAAATTACCCTTAAACCATCGACAAACAATTGCCGAATCCGTCTGAACAACCACCTGTTTAAAGTCCAATGAGAGACAAAGGCGGAGGCCTTCAGCAAGAGCCAAAATTTCCGCTTTATTATTTGAGCCTGTACCAAAAAATATTTGCTTTCCCCCAACACAAAAGCCCCTAGAGTCTCTAATGACCACACCGCCCGCAGCCATGTTCTTACGAGAGGACCCATCCACATTGAGAGCAACAAAATCTGAGGGAGGGGGATGCCAGAACACAACTCTACTTAGCTTTCTCAAAACTGGAGTTGCTTGTATCCCCAAAGCCCTTAATGAAGCCTTATGCCAGCTGACTTGCTTAGGAGTTATAAAATTATTTGCTAAGTATAGATTGCGCCGAATATTCAAAATCACAAAAGCAGGATTAGGGGCAGCATTGTCATAAATACATTTGCACCGTTGTTTCCATATTTCCCATAAAATGAACATGGGAGTGAGAAAGAATAACACACCTGTTTGTGTTCTCATTTTGGCTCGCCTGAACCAAATGAGAAGGGTCGTGGATATTTCCGCCGGCTTTCTGATATGCACATCAAAAATCAACTCAAAATGGCGCCAAACCTGCATCGCCAGTTCACCATCCAAAAATAAATGATTCAGAGATTCTTTCTGTGGCATGTTGCAACATCTACATTTAGAAGCCAGACTAATACCACATCTGTATAGCTCTCCATCCACTGGTACCCCTCTACGGAGTAATTTTCACACCAAAACTGAAATTCTAGAAGGAAGAATATCATTCCAAATCATTCGATAGAGGTCATTGACCATCCCTTTTCGGCGTAGTATTTCATAGGCCGACTGAAGGGAAAAATCCCATTTTGGTTCGAAACCCAAATACATTCATCTTTTCCATCTTCCTCGCCATATAATCTATCAGCAAAACTTCTCCTTGCTATATGTCTGATCTCCGGGATAACCAATTCAAAATTGGAAGAAATCACCTCATTTACCGAAGGCCATACACCTAGATCAACCAAATCTGTCGATCTTCTGAAGGATACTACCGTATTCCAATTTTCCTCAAAAAAACTGATATTTCCCTGACCAACTCGCCAAAGTGAATTACGCAGAATAAGGGATTTACCAAGCATGATTTCTTTGAAAAAAGGTGAGGACCCAGTTTTCACCAATTGGCCATTCAAGGCCACCCCATTCATCCAGTATTTGCTTCTCATGAAAGTAGCCCAAAGAGAGTCCGAAGTAAGTAGTCTCCAAAGTGCCTTGAGGCGAAAAGCCCTCATCACCACCAACAAATCTCTCACTCCCAAACCTTCTTCATTCTGTGAGAAACAAATATTAGACCATGATACCCATTTTTTCTTCAGTTTTCCTTCACAATCCTCCAGAAGATATCTGCCAACAAACTATTAATCCGGGATAAAACTTTCATAGGAACACACATAGTACTGAGATAAAAATTGGAATAGAGCTCAGAACATGTTTAATCAGTATTAAACGACCTCCTGGGGATAACAATTTCGCCTTCCATCCCTGAATCCGCGATTGAATTTTTGCAATCAAATCTTCAAAATATGAAATTTTAACTCTTCCTTGAAAAATTGGCCCTCCCAAATATTTCAAAGGAGCAGCTCTAAACTGGAATCCTGTATAGGTTTTGAAACCTACAATTTTCTCTGCAGCCGCCTTGTCATCCAGAATAAAAGAGCTCTTGCTTGCATTAATTTTCTGTCCCGAAGACTGACAATAACGGCTCAAAAACGCCATGCATCCAAGAATAGAAGACTTTCTACCATTTAAGAAAATGAGAGTATCATCTGCATATAAAAGGTGTGAGATCGGACTACATGCCCTGGGAGTATAAAAACATCCAATTTTACCACTATCAAAAGCCACTCTTAGACCCCTACTCAGCACTTCAGAGTCAATAATAAATAAGAATGGAAACAGAGGATCGCCTTGCCTTAAACCCCTGGAAGATCGAAAAACCCTTTGTATGCTCCTTGAAGCAATACTGAAAAACCACAAGAACGATACAGTTGGAAATGAGATGACAAAATCTACCATTAAAACCAAATTTTGTAAGCACTGCCAACAAGAAGTTCCATTCCATTCTGTCATAGGCTTTCTCCATGTCGATTTTCAAAACCACATTACCGCCGAAGACCTTCCGATTAATATCCCTAATCAATTCCTGTGCAAGGCCAATATTCTCACCAATAAACTTTCCTTTAACAAAAGCCCCCTGCTCCGGAGAGATAAGAATCGGTAAAATATCTGCCAGTCTAGTACAAAGAATTTTACTGAAAACTTTATAGATCACATTGCATAAACTGATTGGGCGAAATTCAGAAAAGGAATTTGGATTCTCAGTTTTAGGAATTAAGGCCAAGAAATTCGCCGAGAAAGAAGCCGGCATCGCCTCTCCTTCAAAAATTGAATAGCAGCCTCCCAAATGTCCTTACTCAGAAACTCCCAGCAGGTCTGAAAAAATCCTGCAGTAAAACCATCAGGACCCGGAGCACTATTTTTGGGAATGGCAAAAACAGTCTGTTTCACTTCCTCCAACGAAGGACGTTTAACCAAAATGTCACAATGGCTGGAGCTCACCAGTTTCGGAATACAATTCAACAAATCTGCATCCATCGTACCTGAACCTTGGGAAGACAACAAGCTGGCAAAGAATTTCGTGGCATTATTAAAGATCTCACTAGGATCCGAAATAATCCTACCGCAAGGTAAAATAATCTAGTTTATAGCTCTCCTTTTTTGTTTAGACTTGGTGAAAGCAAAAAAATACTTGGTGCAGGCATCTCCCTCCTTAAACTCTTTTTCACCTGATTTTTGAATCCAATAGAGCTCCTCCTATTTGAGAGCTAATCTATACTCAGCTTGACAGCGATTTAAATTGCAGCAGGCATTAGTGTTCCAGTTGGCATCAACATTTAGACCATTATTAGTTCCATTAGCAAAATCGGCTAATAAAATAGTTTCCCATTGTTGCATTTCGTCCTCCAGAGCGCATATCCTGCTGAAGACATTCCCAAATACCAGCCGGTTCCATTGTATAAGAGCTCGACGAGTCAATTTAAGTTTGGCATCCACTCGATCTATAGGCCTGGAGAAAGCCATATCAGACAGCCAGATTTCCTTAACCAGATCAAGAAACTCCGGATGTGTAGTCCACATGTCGAAGAATCTAAAAGGTGTAGAACCAATCCTTGATTGAGATGGCATGGATGCCAGAAGAAGAGAATGATCAGAGAATGTGCGGCTGAGGTGTACAACTTTAGGATTAGTCAATCCTGTCAACCAAGCCGAATTGACAAAAATCCGGTCAAGTCTAGCCCATATGCGCTCGCTTCCTCGCCTATTATTACACCAGGTGAGATGAGGACCCGAATAGCCACAATCAATTAAGCCACATGTTACAGTACAATCGGAGAATTGAGCCATGCTTGCCAAGGATGGTGCAACTCCCCCTACTTTTTCCCCCGAATGCAGATAAGTATTGAAGTCCCCACCAACCATCCAAGGCGAATCATGATGAGCCACAAAATCAACCATATTTTCCCATAATTCCTTTCTATCATCTATAGAGCATTTAGCATAAACAAAAGAAATTAAAAAAAACTCTTGAAGAGGTATCCGTTACCTGGCAGTGAATAATCTGGTCTGACATGTCCACCATCGAGAAAACAAGAGACGTATCCCACATAATCCAAATCTTGCCACCAACACAGTCATTAGAAGCAAAACCGCCAAGTTTTATTTTGTTGCCAATCTCCATAGATCTGCTAGCATCAATCATAGGCTCCGCAATCATTAGAATTCTGACATTGTGTTCCACAACCATCTTTTGTAATCTCCTTCTCGTGGCCCTATTACCAACGCCACGGGCATTCGAAAACATAAAGTTTTTAATCATCTTAAACGCGAGAGGAAAACAAACCCTTCTTAGTCTTACGACGAGTGCCCGGAGGAACCGCATATTTAACGTTTTTCTTACGCTCCGCATCTGAATTAGCCCCCAATTCTAAGTCCTTGATAGCTTGAGTGCCCGGCCCAATATTCGAATCCGACTCCGCCTCATCACTGTCTGTGGCGCTTTCAAGTGTATTAACATTCAATTTTTTTTCTTTTTCCGCAAAGATTGGTCCGCCTTCAACAATTTTTGCATGTCTGATGTCAAAACCCGTGCCTCCTGTTTGTGACCCTGTTCTAATCTCCCAGTGACTTCCGTTGGTGGTCGCATCGTATGAAACTCCGACAAGTACTCTGGGACTGCCTGCTGCTCTGTTTCAGCAAATAATTCCTGGATGTCAGCACCTATTTCCTGTAAATCAACCCTTTCGAACTGTAAATCATCAGCCGATGACGGCTTTTTATGAGAGCCCGGACGAAGAACAAGAGTATTGAAGCCTGGAGACGCTGGAACCCCCACTGCTGGAACCCCCACCACTACCGGAACACCCACTGTTTGAGCCACCCCTACTGAAATCACCGCTGCTGAAGCTGCGACAGACGCTATGGCAGACTCTGTGACAGACGCTGGAACCACCCCTGCAGGCGCAGGAGCCACCTCTGCAGGGGCTGGAGCCACCTCTCCAGGCGCGGAACAGAGCCCTGGCAGAGTCACGTAAGCACCTGAATTGTTGCTATGCACTGGCTGAGTCAAGACACTCTGTTCCGGCTGAGACAGAGTATCCTCTGAGGCGAGTACATGCGAACCTGATTCGAGCAGAGACGAACCTGACATGGGCATCACCAAGTTCCCGGGCTGTTCTTCCAGGGAGAAAGCCGTATTTTGCATCCCAGATACAAACTGTCCATCCTGAAGGTCAGTAGATAAACTTGTCGTCGCATTGTGCGACGCCGCAGCATGGAGCGAAATGTTGCTCTTTGAGTCCAGATTGACTACATCGTCGGATGAAGTCGGCTTATGTTGGTGGCCAAGAACATTTTCAATCTCTGAATTTGTATACCCTGCCTCTAGTAGACACTCTGCCGGAGATTCTGGCTTGACCCCGAATGAATGTAGTGCCGATGGAGTGCCCTCCTCTTCCTCAATATTTTCCATTAATGCCTCAAATGTGTTGGACAAAACCACCTTTACTGGATCCATATTCACTTGCTTTCTTTCCACGACGCTCTCCAGAATCTCCTCTCCTTTGTTATTCTTTGTTCCACTCACACCCACTTCCGAGTTTACAATTTTTTGTGGTCTGATCACTGGAACATAATGCTGCTTGGTATTGTTATTATCTGTCTTTGGTTTGAACACCTTCTCAGTCTTACCTACTTCCGAAATGCGTCCACCGCTCTTAGTCCTGAGCTTCTTTCGACAAACATTTTCCTAATGCCCTATCAAAGAGCAATAATCACAATATTTGAAACCTGGATATTCTATCTTCTGCCAGAAGCCTCTATTATTAGACCTATCAATCCAAACTCTGTTTGGTAATTTATCCGCCAAAGTCATCTCCACACACACTCGGGCAAAGCCCGGACGCGATAAACATCTAGTATGGTCGTCCATTCTCAAATAATCACCAAAAGAATTGACAATTGCTTTTAAAATAGGGGGATGAAAAAATGTAGAGGTAGGTTAGGCAACTCTACCCATAGTGGCACTGAGATTGGGTCCTCCTTCAGGCTGAATCCATCATGCCAACGGAAAGCTTTAAAGCGAACACCACGAATCAAGAATGAATCCCGAGACAACACTTTTTTGGCTTCCTCCGCCGATTGAAGACGAACTAACACATGCCATTGATTGAGTAATCCAAGCGAAAAATCTCCCAAAATTCCCCAAGTTCTGTGAATCGAATCTCGAATGTCTTCCAATGTGTGGCGGTAACTAGAGAATTTTAATACGATCACATGTTTTTTCATAAACTCCTCCCCACGGACTTCATCTGTTGCCATAATGCCAATTGCTGGAGATCCCTCTTTACGAAATTTAGTGCCTTCGACCGGAGTCTCCACAACGTCGTTAACCAAAATTTTGCCCAATATTTGTGCAAAAGATGGTTTGACCGCTCCTTCCACATGTCCCCCATTACCGGATCTCCCCAGCATGTGGGGAGGTGTGGCGGCAGGAGGCGCCAACATCACATCCAGTTCGGTGCCAGTGTAAAATCTTCGAAAACAGGATCAGCAGAGTTGTAACAGTGTGTTACGAACCGTCAGTGCACCAAAACCTGTCTCAGTACCGTATCGGTGTCTGAGGAAGAGTCACTGCAACCGAAACTCGAGCACCCGTTCTGTACCCCACAGAAAATGTTGCTCAAATGGCAGCTATAACTCTGTATGGTGGTGGAACAAAATATGTATCACCCATCAATTTTAAGCAGCTGATGGAAACATAAGTAAGAAGGTTGTCTTCCGAACTACATTACCATTAATTGTATCTAAGTAATTCTGAAAAATATTATCGATGCTCTGTATCCTAGCCACTGAGGAATAAATATGGGCTGAACTGTCTATTATAGCTTTAAAAACACTAATAACTATTTCCATGGAATGATGAATGCTGCTCTCATCGTTGTTATATTATGTATCAATTGGATTCAACAAACCATGAGAGGATGAATTGGGCACAAAAGAATTACATGATCTACAATTAGTGCACAGACCCAAAGCGATGTCCTCAAGGCTTTCCTCCAGAGTGTGCAAACACCCATTAATGTGTTTAGCAGATTCAAGATCATTGAACCAAATTTTGCTACATCAGCAGTTATTTTTCTTTTGAAAACTCCCGACCTGTAAGACTGATTAGATGAAAAATAAACTAGTAGTTTCATTGCAAAACTCGCTATATTTTAGTAAGAAACAAGTTGCTTGGTTGTTTTGTTTTTTTAATCTTATATACGCTGTTTGATTAAAATATAATCCTAGTAAAGGATCTACTGATATTTATTTTCTATTTCCATGATTCGCTTACACTTACAAGTTACAAGTACATCATCACTCCAAAAAAGATAGATTTCTCACATAAAAGTTAAAAGGCTTGCAGTTTACAATCCTGTGTTATCTTTGTTTAGTGTAAGTTGATTCTATGCCTTTATCCTGTTTTTTTATCAGAAATTCTAAATGTCGAGGGAAAGAGCGAGGAAATTAGCGAGGAAAAAGAGGTGGCGGGGGGTGAACCGTTCACCCCCTCGAGATGTTTTTGCGCGCGCATCTCCAGGGGGGTGAGCGGTTCACCCCCCGCCACCTCCTTTTCCTCGCTAGTTTCCTCGCCCTTTCCCTCGACACATAGAATCGCTCTTTTTTTATATTGACTGAGTGCATAAGTTGGGTTAAAATATCATGGTAAAATCATCCACTTGCTCAGGAATAATTACCTAGAGATGTAATCCTTTGGACTATTTTTACGACTAAAGTCTGCCAAATTACTGGCCTAGTTCTTATAATTGCCAACTTTTGTTTCAGCTTGTAAATCTCTTAGTCTCAATATCTTGAAAATAATAACTTAGATTAATTTTGCATTGGGCATGCTTTGTCGTGTTATAAATTTGAAGGATTTTCTTTAGTAAAATATGATTTACAAGGCTTATTTATTAGTAACAATCTTATGCCAAATTACTGGCCTAGTTCTTATAGATTTATAGCTCAGAAGTTTCAGTAGAGGTCCAAGGAGATTGGGTATGACGATTTTGTGTAAGGCAGCCCCAACTAGGATGGTCGATTGATCTCCCTTCATTTCTGGCATGAATTCTAGAGCTCCTGTGAAAGGGTAAAGAAAACCCTTTGGTTCCTTGCCTTGGACTCAGTTGATCAAGAGGTTGCACATAACGTTATTTGTTAGATTCTCTCATACTTAACACACAACGTTTTGTGCTTGGACCCTTGTGGCTGCTGCTGGAATAGACAATCTCAAAGATGCTTGGAGATGAGTTAGCTACATGTAGAGCTAAACTTCTACTTAATCTTACAATTACGATAGTAAGCCAAGCTTCTACTTGATGACACTACACCAAATTGGCACTTTTGTAACATCTCTCAAAACAGTATCATTTTTTAGATGTTACAATTCACCAAACAATTTCAAATCAAAACTAAATTTAGTCAAAAAATGAAAAACAGTAACACAAAAAAAATGATACAATAAGTTGGATCACCATGAATAGTATCACTTTTATAATGATACTCTTCATGATGATACTATTATTGTATCATTTTATTTGTGAAAATGTGTAAAGTTGTTAGGTGAATTGTTACACTTTAAAAATGATACTGTTTTAGAGGGTGTTACAAAAATGCCAATATGGTGTAGTGTGAATATAATCTTGAAGACAATATAATCAACTTAATGTTGTAAAGAGAGTGGAAGAATTTCGTAATACATTGTTTTAAAAGAGAAAATTACGAAAGAGACCATATATTCACATTACCACTCAAAGCTCAAAATTTTATTGGTTGACAAAATAAAAGAATAAAAGAATTTTGGTATGTCCATGGTGTTCTTCTCTGAAGACAGATTATGAATTGGTGGTGGCACATTCTGGCGGGAAACCCTGAGGAAATCGCTTGGCATCGGTGCAGTAGTTGTAGATCATGTAATTCTTCTGTGCCCAATTCATCCTCTCTTGGCTTGTTGAATCCAGTTCTTCAGTCATCCATGAATCATTCACACTATTGGTTGTTGTGCTTGGAACTTTTTCACTGAAGTTTCTATATGAAGCAGTGAATGGAGCAGAGTTCCAATCAGTCTTAACAAGATATGTTCTTAGCAAAACATGCATTGATCTCGACTCCGCTTGGGCCTTAGTAAGGCGGTAACACAATTAATCAACAGGAAGAACCAAACGCGAAGAGAGATTGAGAAGAACCAAACGCGCAGAGAGATAGCGGCCAGTGATTGCCTCTCGAGACACAGCGCAGGCGGCCAGCGCCTCCCTTAGATCACGGGGGCAGCCGGTCGTGGTGACGTTCCAGACACCACTCACGTTCGCAAGGATCTGTCGAGCAGCAGCTCTATCGAAGGGCAGATCTATCGAGCAGGTTTCGTCGAGATCTGCCGCGGAGACCCTCTCAGGCGAGATCTCTGTCTCTCAGGCGAGCTCTCTTTCCGGCGAGATCTATTCAGGTGAGATCTCTGCCAAGCGAGATCTTCTATTCTCAGGCCATCACCGATACACGTCAATTTGTTTCATCTCTTTTTGGTGGACGCTGGATGCAGGGCTAGATACGCCATCCTTTGGATGCGATGGCGGCACCGCCGGCCAACATCCCTCCCTCCACGGTGGGGGGACCTGGTAATGGGGGAACGGGTAAACCCTCTTTCGCCCAGATTTTGGGTAAAATTTTGGTGGACGAAGTTGCGGAGGATCAGGTAGAAGGAACTCGTTTCCGCAAAGAGGGAGCGCCAGCAATTGGGCTTACGGCCACAGATGAAGTACGTGGCGAAGTTTTCATGGAAAAGCATGTGATTGTTCTGAAGTTCTCTAGCTATCGCCTAACATTGGAAGATATCCGCGATTCGATTCACAGAACTTGGGGAATTCTAGGCGATTTCTCGCTTGGTCTGCTGAATCAACGACATGTGTTAGTTCGACTTCAATCCGAGATGGAAGCCAAGAAAGTACTATCGAGAGACTCCTTTTTGATTCGTGGAGTTCGGTTCAAAGCCTTCCGTTGGCATGATGGTTTCCGTTTGAAGGAGGATCCGATATCGGTGCCATTGTGGGTAGAGCTTCCTAACTTACCTTTGCATTTATTTCATCCTTCTATTTTAAAAGCAATTGTGAATTCTTTTGGTGGTTTCTTACGGATGGATGATCATACTCGCTGCCTATCGCGCCCGGGTTTTGCCCGCGTTTGCGTGAAGATGACTTTGGCGGAGAAATTACCAACTAGAGTTTGGATTGACAGGGCTAATAATAAGGGCTTCTGGCAGAAGATAGATTACCCAGGCTTCAAATACTGTGATTTTTGCTCCTTGATAGGGCATCAGGAGGACTTTTGTAGAAAAAGTTGGGCCTGACGGGCGGTGGGAGTGTTTCTGACCTAGGTAAAGTAGCGAAGTCAGTCAAACCAACAGTCGAAACCAATACTGTCAAGCAGCTATACATACCAGTTACCAAAAAAGAACAATTGCCCCTCTACGAAGTGGGTACGAGTGGTGTAAAAAATGACAAGGGAGTGGAGATTACCGAGGAAATTGGGGATGAGAGGCAGTGGCCATTGCTCCGGCAACGGTGGTGTTGTCCAACAAATTTGAATCACTTATAGAGACTATTGATGAAGATAAGGGTGCTCAAGAAGATCATCAGCTAATGGGCAAGACAATGGCTCATGACAGTGCCGCGTTTGTACCCGTATCTACGGAGGAGTGCCTTTTGGAGACAGGGTATACAGTTTCGGAGATTGAGAATGTTATTGATACACACGCACAGTCGTTGCTACAAGAGGATGATGTTGACTCGGGGGACACCAGCAATAGCCTTTCTAAGAATATCCTTATGGCAGTGTCGTGCGACGAGGCCAGCGATGTGATGCATGCTGATTCAGGGAGGCCGAGCGATGCAACCTTCACAGCGGGGGCGTTGAGCCGGTCTGATATTCAGCCAGAACCGGTCTCGCAGCAGCCATTGCTCTACCCTTCAAGAGGAGCCGCAATTTCTCCTCAGCCAGCGATCTGCCTCAAGCCAGAGGCCATGGCCTCGCCCAAGCCAGCGCCCTGCACCAAGGCTGTGGACATGGCCTGTGCCAATGCCGCGCCATGCACCACACCAGAGAACAGAGTCTCGCCTCAGCCAGCGCCCGACACCAAGGCAATGGAAGTGGCCTCGCCCCAGCCTACACCCTGCACCAAGACAAGGGTCGAGGCTTCGCCTCAGCCAGCGCCATGCAACCCATTTATCGGTGCTACTAGCACAGAGCTAAGGAATGCTATACAGGGTCAGCAAGTGCATGAATTCTCGGATGATGATTTGCAGTCTCTGCTCAGGTTAAATAGACATTTTGACAAATATGCTATTAAAACTTCCCCGGATTATAAAAAAGTCGGAGACAACTTGAATCAGTCTATATCTTTGTTCAGAGAAAATAGGTTACTTTGACCGCCGAAATTTGACCTCAGTACACTCGAAAGTTCTAGTCAGGATAGTGATGACATCAACTCAGAATCTGAGCTTGATTCACAGGTAGCGAACAGTGATTTGGCTTTAGGGGCTATGTCAGACGGAAAGATGAATAAGAGGCGCCACATCAAAGATATCAGCATTTGTCCCTGAAAATCCAATAGAACTAGGACAGAAACCAAAAGGTACAAAGACTGATTTTGTCTAGGCTTGTATTGGTGCATCCTATCTTTTGTGAGGCTTTGTTTCGGCTTTTTAGTTTATCCTTTTGGATCCGTCATGTAGCCTTCGGGCGTAGATTTTTATATGAATAAAATGGGTCAACATCCCAATTTTGAAAAAAAAAAGTCTTAACAAGGCCTCCTCTAGTAGCCCGGTCATCAGCATTCCAGAGACTTGAGTAGATTCTCATGGGTTGCTTGTTTGGGAATGCAACACCTTTTGATTCTGAGTTCTTGAACTCTCTGATTGGGGTGCCATCTACAGAGAAGATTATTCGTTGTGGATTCCATAGGATGGAGTAAGTGTGGAAATCGGCAGTGGGGTCGAACCATAGGTAGAATTGTTGCTCTCTGCTACCCTTGCCTTGAGTGAACACATTGGTGTGAAGAATGTAGGGATCACCACTGAGGTTCCCCAAGAATTCAAAGTCGATTTCGTCGTGAGTTGGTCCTTGGGATGATAGATATAGTAGGCTGTGACAGTTCCCGCTGAATTGCCAGAGACGAGCTTCAGCTGCATATCAATCTTGCCAAACGGGTACTTTCTCTTGGACTGGAATCCAGACCCAGATGTTTTGTCAAGGGAGAGAGTGAGGAGTTCACCTCCATTCAGTATCTTAGCACGACCATCTCCCCAAGTGATATCAAAGTCTTGGTTCAAATTACTAGCTGACACAGTGAGTGCTAGTAGTGACACTAGAAAGATTAATGATGAAACAGTGATGGTGAAAGAAGAGGCAAAAGCCATATTGGAAGACTTGTATTTTGTTTGAACAAGTTGAAGATGTGATGGATGGATGATTTGAGTAATGTGTTAGCATGGTGAGTTTATATACAAGTGAAAAATGTGTTTTAGGAATCAAAGAATGATGTAAGGTTAGTGGTTGGAAGTTTCAAAAACGTATGTAAAATTTTAATAATGAAGGGGGGCTGGTCTGGTTACAACTGGGCGGAGAAGGTATTATCTTCGTCTTCATCATCACCATGGGACATGGTTAATGTACGAACCTTCACCAAACCACACCGACTCCACTCTCTATCTCTCTGTCTCTCTATCTGTTTAGTGGGCGCAAAACTACTCTTGGTTTGGTCAATTCGACTCCAATGGTATGCTAGTATCAAATGACTCTCTATTCACAGCTGTCTTAACGCTTAGTTCTATTACCCATGCGCCTAACTCTTAAGATTTTTTCATATGGTAAAGCCCATGATTCCTACCTGAATCACGGCCCAAGATCCAACTCAAAAGTTCATGCACAACAGGCTTGACTTCTATGCATCAAAATGTTTTTATCACTTAGCGGTCGAAAGCATACCGAAAGCATCTGCCTTGACATCATTAAACGCAGCAGTTATTTGTTCCACTCGCCTCTCAACGGTATCACACATAACGGATTGCCCCATTTCAGCATGAGAAGCTTTATCAAAAGCTGATTTCTTGACGGATAACTCTTTTTCCACATCACGTAGACGATTGCAAACCCCATCTAACTTGGCTTTCAAAGAGTCAAGCTTAGCAGCAGATGTATCCCGCATATCCTTCGCCTCCATCAATGACTTTCAAGCAGCACCTTCAGCTTTCTCCGAGTTCGCGCATTGCATTTTTAATACATCAAATTGAAAAAGAACATGAGAAAACACCAGCAATAATGCTGCCAATCTCATCTCGAGCAGAACCATTTGGTCACGATCGGCTCAATAAACCGAGCACATCACCCCTGCATAAGCGAGATTATTCATCTCGTCCATTATCTGTCTGCTCAAGACCATGGTCGATGTTATCAAACGGGTCAAGTACAGGCTTTGAAAGCCTTTCCACCGATCGCCTGTGCCATTCATATACCAACTTACATGCATCGTCTTGCACGTCAAGCTGAGTGAAGCAGTAGAACTTGCCATCAGACTTGATAAGGATATCTTTCAGGCCAGGCTCAATCCAACTAATCCATGGATGAAGGACACGAGGATCCGATAGCACTAAAAAACCACCCCTGATAGCAAGAAAATAAAAGTAATAGCAGTAACAACGAAAAAACCACGTTTACCCTCCCATCAAAGCAGAAGAAACCTGATGAACAGGAGAGGAAACTAGGAACCCGATCACTTCGCTGACATCAATAGAATGAGAAGAAGAATGATCTTGAAACTCTGACCATCACCAACGTCTTTAGACTACTCCATCGCTAACTGAAGCATTTTTTCATTAATGACCCGGGGATAATCGTTAAACAATTCAGCAGCGTCCGAGACACCCCAAGTAGAAAGAAGCTTCATCTGTCATCCAGCGGACTAGTAATCTCCTTATCGCTCATTTCCAACACGAGTCTCAATTCCTCAGCCTCATAAAAAGAATCACAATCTCCTTTTACAACATCGTCAAGAGACAAACTCGGGCTAGACACAACCCCCATAACTTCTTGAACAGGATTCAGACAGGACACAATCCAAGCAAAACCATGATTACAGAGTCATTTCTTCCTCAAAACTCGACCAAGGTCTATCGGCAACCGCCATGACTGATTCGTAGACCTCGCAAGCTTTCTTTTTCTTGAAGCAAGAGTTGTTATATCAACAGGAGCATTGAGATCCGTAGCGCGCCAATTCGAACTCACTTCCAAATCAACGAAAACATCACTAATGCCAGCATGAATAGCTAAAGGCTTTAGCACGGGAATTGGTAAGTGAAGCTCGTTCCACTTCACTCATAGTGTACAAACCACTACGCACCAGGATACCCTCGAAAAGAAATGCCTCCACAAGAAAATGATAAAGCTTCGAGAATTGATCACTGATCTTCTGCTCCCCAGCAGTCAAGTAAAGATTCTTCCATTTATTAGGAAAATGGAATGATCGAAAAATCGGACGATCTTGCAATTGGAAGTAGCCAAAATTCACGGAAGCATAAAACCAACGTCATGACCAATCAAGAATATCATCGCTAAGTTTCTCGAAACACTTTTGAGAATGGAGAAAGCAGATATCTCTTTTTACTAACAAACCAATTACTGAATGCAAAATCTTCACAGTCAGAGGAATGTCGGATAGAATGACCCTCGCATAAGAATACACCATCACCTTCCAACCATTGAGACCCATTTGGGAGGGAAGAATGCCTAGGAAGTTTAGATACTCCCAGAATAATCTAGAACTGAAAATCGAAGACCAAAGGAAAACATGCACAAATACACTGCGATGTACCCAGCCCTCGCATTACAAGGGCTATCATCCTGTCCTGGCAGAATAATCTCAAGGTCGAGTGAAAGATTATAATCTTAATGAAAATTGTTCAATGTCGCCTGAGAAGCTCTGTTGGGAGAATTATGAGCCTCACACAGAGTTAGCAACTTACCACTTAGCTTATCACCAACAGACATCGTGAGAATGAACAAAAACGAATAAGTCCAGGGGATGAGCAAACCCTAAATTCAAAGATAGCGTGAAGAGGGAAAATGAAGTTGTCACATCTTCTTTTATAGAGCCAAGAAATGAAGGGACAGCGTGCAAGACATGATCACTACGTGAAATCCCATAAATGTGCGCAAAAACGAATGGGCAAGTAAAGAATCGAAACACCAACTCGCGAAAAGTTACTGACAGCATTAAATACTAGGTAATGATAAAATTGAAAGGAAAATTGTCACGAAGTTAGTGCTCACCTCAAAATAACCACAAACTAAAGAAGGAGTAGCTAATGATACATCAAATTATACCAGTCATCATGATCGTACACGTGGTATAGAGATCCATAACGAGGATATAGCGTCCAAAAAATTGAATCAGCACGTAAAGCCCAAGAAGAATAAAGCTAACTACTGAAGCCCAAACGAGGCTCGCCTAAACAAGACCTGAATCCAAGCCCAAACGATTCAAAGCTTGAATTCAAGCCTGACACGAGTTCTCTCATAAAAAAGATGAATGTTGCACCAAAAAGAGTCGTTGACAAAGTTACACCTCCCCGGACACATTTTCGGAGACTGTTACTAGAAACATCTCCTTCCATTATGTCTCACATGTTTAAGACGCGCATAGAGTTAACCACAACCATTATAAAAGGTAAAGAGAATATTCTACACAGGGTATGCAACTTTAACCGAATTTTGTCCAGATTTACATCCTTTTTTCTAACAGAGTTACTAACTTAAGCATTGGAGTGCCTTTGCCCTCCAAAAAGGTGGTCGTTGACAGTCTAACAATTGTTTTGCAGGTCAAATTCACAGGTGGACGATTTTTTGATGCATCACCTTCGTAACGTTTCTCTTGGGGGTGAGCATCCTTTCCCGTAATCCTGATCCTGACCCAACCCGTTTTGTTTTGGTCCTTTTGGGATTGATCAAACTCATCCCAATCTCGGGATGGAGAATTTCAATCCAGTCTCATTCCGAACTTATTTATTTTTTATTTATTATTATTATTTATTAACTTTAATGTGTTAAATATTTAAATAAGTCTCACTTAGATTAGAACATAGTCAACTTACTGTCTTACTGTGACGATGGACACATTGCAAACCATAACCAGTTCATTTAACACCACTGAAAGTAAATTTGAAAATCAATCATTGTTGGTCTTTGCTTTCTTTTTTGTAAAACATTATTTCATTAACATTGAGAAGATCTTTATTTATTTATCTAGCATTCCACACTCCTTTGAATGCATACAGATCAAAACGAAAACATTGTGAAATACAATTGTATATTGGGTTTTTTTCTTTGTTTAAGGTCATAAGTAGCCACTTTAGGCTCTTGGAAAAGAATATTTAATGATACTTTTATATTTGATTAGAATGTATATAAACACTTGTAGTATGAAAGGATTCGTCTTCAATACATGCTCATCCCGTCCCATCCCTTCTCGTCCTGAACATATTTGGGATGGGACGAGGTTTGGGATGATCTATATCCCATTCCAAACCCAAAGGAACGGGATGAGATCGGGATGAGGTCCATCCCTTCCCGTGCCCACCCCTAGTTTCTCCTATTTATGGGAGAGATTTGTAGGGCTTGGAGTTGGACTTTGACTATGATCTATTCTTAAGGCCCTTTTGGGCTTTAATGGCTTGATTTGTCTTTTTGCGCTTAATGAGTCAGGCCTGAATTGAAATACTTGGTCTTCGTGATGAGTGATCTTCACCACGTGTAAGGTCGTGATGCTAGTCTCATTCAATGTATCATCGGCTACTCCCCCTTACTTAGTGAGCATGCTTACGTGGGCACTAATTTTTTGACTGTTGGACTTTCGACTTCATCATGTATTGCATTTAATTCTATTAACGACTGTTGGTGCGGTTGCTATTATATCATTTGTTTGTTCGTTTCTGTGCATTTTTTGGGATTTTGTGCAGCCATCATGTCTTGCACGTCGTTTTATTAGTAGTCTTTTCATTGCTCAACTCTAGAAAATGGGGTGTGATAGCTGTGTTTCTCTGTTTACGTTTTCTTTGTGATCAGAGCTTTTTTTTCTTCTTTTTCACTCTCTTGTTTGTGCAGTTCCTTTCCCATCTCTACTAGGTACTGACAAGGTACTAGATGATGAAGTGCTCGACATCTATGATGCATTCTTCTTGCCTAAGAAATCGTCGCAGATGACATTAGAAAGCGTTCGTGCTGAGTACTCATTTTCATACGACCTTGAGATTGTTCTACCTAGGTAAAAAGTCAGTCCTTGTCATCCAAGGCCGGTCATATTACGCTATACCCTTGCAAATTTCAGTTGGGTTTTAGGTTTCTGGTTCCGGAGATTTTTTGAGATTGCTTGGATGTTTTGGGCATTGCTACTGCTCAAATGGGTCCCAATGGCTGGAGGGTGATGGTTTCTATTTGTGCAAAAACCATTATTTCTGGCATTCCTCTAACTAGTAGGGTTTTACATTCTGTAATGGGACTTGTTGTAAGCAGTAATAATATGTGTTTCCTGCATTCTCCCACCTATTTTGGGAAACTCAATGATGATTATAAGGACTGGTCAAGATTTTGGTTTTATGCTTCCATCAACTCCGACTACTTTAAGTTGCGTGGTCGATAAATGATGAGGGCGTTCCGAGTACCCAAGAAATGGAAGAATTTGCACTTATTAGTTACTATTTTTTTAAGCTTCCTCGAGTTGTTGTGGAATCGTTCCTCACTACGGATGTTGTCGAGTGTAGTAGCTTGTACACTATGAGTGAAGCAGAGCGGGCGGTGCTTACTGAAGCTCGAGCTACTGGCATTGTTGCTCGTGCTAGTCCTATTGGTATTAGTGATCCTAGAATTGATAGGAAAGTAAGCTCTGAAAAAGTGCCTACGGATCTCAATGCTACTATTAGCATTGGTGGTGTTGGTTCGGCCACTAGAAAAAGGAAGCTTCCTAGGCCTGCAAGTACATCGAAGTAGCTGGCAATAAGCCCTGGCTGTGTTCCCAAGAAGAAGCGGCTTGCTAGTTCCGTTCGGGGTATTACTCGGACTGTTCCTCGTCCTGGGTCGTCTGGTAAGGAAGATAAGAAGAGGATCACCTATCTGCTCAAGAGGTTGAGGAAATAAATCAAGTTCTGGAGAGGAGTAAGAATGAGGTGAGTCGTTCGTTGGATGATCGTGAGAAGAGGTGCATCTCTTCTCATGGCGTGCCCGACTTCGCCTAGTGGTCTGATGATGACCCTAGTGCACTCAATAATAAGATGTTTAAGCTTATATGGAGCGATCAAAGGATCTAAATACTATGAGGACCATTGCAGACTTTGACTTTAACCCACTGAGCAAAGAATAGGTCATTGGTCGAGGTCAAAGTTTTAAGTCTCCTCCACCTTCTTCTCCTATTTGTGTTGATGATACAGTGGAGTTTCCTGCTTCTCTTTTTGTTCGTCACACTTCTGCTACGGCCTGTTCCATTCCTACCACTACTGGTTATCTCACTCCGCCAAAATTTGAAATATATGATGGCATTTCCGACCCAACCGATCATTTGAGGCACTTCCACCACATGATGGCCCTAAGGGAAACCACAGAGTCGATCTTATGCAGGACATTTCCAATTAGCATCACATCTACAACAATGAACCGGTTCAATAGCCCACTCTCGAGGTCAATAGATTCATTTCAAGCTTTGGCCACCGCTTTCACCACCAGATTCATTGGAAACCAACAGATGAGGAAAGGGCCACACTACCTCCTGCACATTAGGCAAAATACCGAAGAAACAATTCGGGGATATGTCACCCACTTTACTAATGAATTGACAATGATTGACGGATATAGTGGTGACACAGCCGTTGCAACCTTCGTGGCCGGATTGAAGAGAGGCCCCTTCTTTGACGCTCTTAACCTGGAACCTCAAGGGTATGACAATCCTGCTAAAAATAGCACAAAAACACATCTCCCTTGAGGAAATGAAGGCAGCCAGGAGAAAATATGACCAATAAAGAGAAATTTTTTTAAGGAAACGGGAAAGAAATGAAGAAAGAAAACAGAACGACGGACAATAGGAAAGCAACAACCCATCAAAGAAACATCGAAGTGGTGGAAGGAGTGATTCGCGACGACGAAAATTCTGGATTCTACAACCAACGCAAACTCAACAGGAGTGGGTAACGAGTATGATGAAGACCACATACAAGCCATATACAACCCTGAAGACAAGTCGAGCAAATATACTAAAACACATAACGAAATAGGATAACGTCAATTGACCGCTATGGATGAGAGGTGATTCAAAAGGGAGAGACAGAAACAAATATTGTTCATTCCATAAGGATCATGGGCACGAACTGAAGAACGCTACAATTCAAAAGATGTATCAAGCACTAGGCTCAGAAATGACAACTCGACGAGTTCATCAGAATGCCAGATAAACAAATCAAATTGAAGGAGAAAGCAGACAACGTTGTGGGATCAAAAGAACATATTAGGGAGTTGATATACGCCACACACTACAAAGCTAGAGGAAGCAAAGCACACGAAGCAACTACGCGAACTCCTCACTCAAATCGATCTATATCATAACAAGGGTACTAAAGAAACATTTCACGAATGCACAAAGCATGGAGATGTTTGACCCAACCAATTCGTACGAATCAAAAGATCTCATAAGTGGTTGCAAGCTCGACCCGAACCACTACCGACAAAAGCTGGTAGCAACACACTCAACCAAACCCTGATGATTAACACCAGACATGGTGACGACATCAACATGATTGGACCGTTTAGTATTGACAAAAGCGCATTCAAAACAATTTGGTAATGACATATGCATGATCAAACAAGCCAATATTACTCAGCCATCGGATAGAAAAAACACCTTGAGCCTGCTAGTCACAACATCATACACAACATACGAGGATGAAGTGAAAAAAAACAAAGCAATAATAACACCAGCCTCCAATACGAAGGCTGACAATGAGCAAAGGAAGACAAAACAAATATTACTTTGAACCAGCGTAAATGCCCTAACGGTTAAGGCTGGTGAAAACATCAAGGAAATATCAATAAGATTATGAATTCAAAAACTCAAAATTTTCGCATGCAATACAAAATAGATACGTCAATAAATTAGCCATACAAAGCAATCAAACAACAAAAGTCGGACACACACAACTTCTAGTCTGATCAACCAAGAAGTAAAGGTTAGACACCCGAGTCAACTAAACAAAAAAAACTTTGAATCGACTGAGATGTCAAACTAGCAGAACTTGTCGTCAGACTTGATACAGGTATCCTTCGGGCCAAGCTCAATAAAACTAATCCGTGGATGAAGGACACGAGGACCCGGGAGCACTGAAAAACCACCCCCGACTGCAAAAAAAACATAAGGAATAGCGGTAACAACGGAAAAACCACGTTTACCCTCCCATCGAAAAGCATCTATGGTAAAGGCACGGCTATCGATAGCAGCTAGTGTAGGAGAAACCTGACGAACATGAGAGGAAACTAGGAACCCGGCCACTTCGCTTACATCAATAGAATGAGAACGAGAATGATCTTGAAACTCTGACCACCACCAATGTCATTAGACCGCTAGCTGAAGCATCTTTTCATTAATGAATCGAGGATCATCGTTAGACAACTCAACAACGTCTGAGACACTGTAGGCAGAAAGAAGCTTCCTCTTGTTGTCATCCAGTGGGCGAGTAGTCTCCTTCTCGCTCCTTTCCAACACGAGCCTCAATTCATCAGCCTCATCTAAAGAATCACGATCTCCTTTTGCAACATCATCAAGAGAATGACTCGGGCGAGTCAACGCCCATAACATCCTGAACAGGATTCGGATGGGACACAATCTGACTAGAACCACGATTATAGAGTCATTTCTTCCTCGGAACCCAACCAACGTTTACCTGCAATCGCCTTGGCAGATTCGTAGGCCTCGCAAGCTTTCTTTTTTTAAAGCAAGAACTTTGATATCAATAGGAACATTGAGATCCGTAATGAGTCGATCTGAGCTTACTTTCCAATCAATGCTTGCATCACTAATGCCAGCACGAGCAGCTAAGGCTTTAGCACTGGAATCCACTTATAGTGAACAAACCACTACGCTCCAGGATACCCTAGGATGGAAATGCCTCCACGGGAATGATGAAGCTTCGAGAAATGATCACTGATCTTCTGCTCCTCAGCAGTCAAGTAAAGATTCTTCCATTTATTACGAAAACATAATGATCAAAAAATCAGACGACCTCGCAATTGGAAGTAGCCAGAATTCACAGAAGCATTAAACCAACATGGCGACCAATCACGAATATCATCGCTTAGTTTCTTGAAACACTTTTGAGAATGGAGAAAGCAAATATCATTGTTTACTAACAGACCAACTACTGAATGCAAAATCTGCACAGTCAAAGGAATGTCAGATAGAATGACCCTCGCATAAGAATACACCATCACCTTCCAACCATTGAGATCCATTTGGGAAGGAATAATACCCATGAAGTTCAGATACTCCGTTGATAATCCAGAACCAAAAATAGGAGATTAGAGGAAAACATGCACGAATACAGTGCAATGTACCCAGCCTTCGCATTACATGGGCTATCATCCTGTCCAGGCAGAATAATCTCAAGGTCGAGCGGAAGATTATAATCTGAATGAAAAATGTTCAGCGTCGCCTGAGAAAATCTGTTGGGAGAATTATGAGCCTCACACAGAGCTAGCGACTTATCACTTAGCTTATCACCAACAGACATCGTGAGAATGAATGAAAGGGAAGAAGACAAGGGGATGAGCAAACCCTAAATTCAAAGATAGTGTGAAGAGGGAAAATGAAGTCGTCACATCTTCTTTTATATAGCCATAAAATGAAGCGACGGCTCATGGGACAGCGTACGAGACATGATTACTACGAAAAATCCCAAAAATGTGCGCAAAAATGAACAGGCAAGCCAAGAATTGAGACACCAACTCACGAAAAGTTACTGACAACATTAAATACTAAGTAATGATAAAAGTAGGGCTGGGCACGGGATAAGATGGGACGAGATAGACCCATCCCTATCCCATCCTGTTCATACGGGATCGGGACGGGATGGGATGGAAAAAACCCCATTCCGACCTCATCCCATCCCAAACGGGTTCGGGACGAGATCAGCGTGTTGCCTGTGACTGTTGCGAAGATTATCATCGACAAGGGTCCGGCAATCCAACCATTTACTTGAGAAGTTGGCTATATAAATAAGATGATTGAGGCAATGCAACAGCAGTTCTACCCTAAACTCCAAATTGATTAAGTGCTGAGATTGTTTACACCACAGCATATAACATAAGCTCCCTGTTTCAAAAGGAATTTCAACCCATCCATGTAATTTCAGTATAAAAAAACTGAGGGAGCTCTTTCTTTTTCAATGACCAAAATTTCTACACCATTTTGAATCAGGACTCAGGACTGTGTTTTGCTTATATCAAGCTTATAAACCCATGGAAAAGTCAGAAGGCAATCACTTTGTCTGTATAAGGTTAAGAAAATATGCAATAACAAGTAGCGGCAGTTTTCAAAAATAAAGAGAACAAAATGCAATAGTGATAGGATAAAACTCAAGAATAACGGAAATTGACTCACTCCAACTAATACATCCAAATATTAATAATAAATATTGAAAAATTAGTTCGGGACGGGACGGGATTGGCGGGATTGAAAATCTTCATCCCATCCCATTCTAGATCGGGACGGGATGGGATCGGGATAGAATTATTCAATCACATTAAGACCCAAAAAAATCGGGATGGGATGCCCACCCCTAGATAAAAGTGAAAAGCAAACCATCACAAAGTTAGTGCCCACATCAGCATAACCACAAACTAAAGGGGTGGTAGTTGATGATACATCAAAATATACCAGTCATCGCAGTCGTACACATGGTATAGAAATCCATAACGAGGATATAACGCTCAGACCATCGGGTCAACACGTAAAGCCCAAGAAGAATAAAGCTAACTATTGTTGCCCAAATAAGGCCCGCCAATGAGGAAAGGTAAACAAGACCTGAATACAGGCCAAACCAATTTAGAGCCCGAATTCAGGTCCGACATGAGTTCTCTCATAAAAAAGATGAACGTTGCACCAAAAAGAGTCGTAAAGGGAGTTATGCCTCCTCGGATGCATTTCCATAAAAGGAGAAGATTGTTACAAGAAACATCTCCTTATGTTGTGCCTCACATGCATAAGTCACACAGAGAGTTAACCACAACCATTATAAAAGGTAAATAGAACATTCGACACAGGTATGCAACTTTAACTATGTTTTGTTAAGATTTACATCCTTCTTCCAACAGAGTTACTAACTTAAGCATTGGAGTGCCTTCGGCCACCAAAAAGGTGATCCTTGACAGTCTAACATTTGTTTTGCAGGTCAAACTCACGGGTGGACGATTTTTTGATGCATCGCCTTTGTAACATTTCTCTTTGTGGTGAGCATCCTATCCCACAATCGTGATCCCGACCCATCCCAATTTGTTTTGGGTCCTTTTGGGATTGATCAAACTCATCCCAATCTCATCCCGATCTAAAATAAGATGAGATCAGGATGGAGATTTTCAATCTAGTCCCATTTCGAACTTATTTATTTTGATATTTATTATTATTATTTATTAGCTTAATGTTTTAAATTTTTAAATAAGTCTCACTTAGATTAGGAAATAGTCAACTTACTATCTTACTGTGACGGTGGACACATTGCAAACCATAACCAGTTCATTTAACACCATTGAAAGTAAATTTGAAAACAAATGATTGTTGCTATTTTCTTTCTTTTTTGTAAAACATTATTTCATTAGCAATGAGGAGATCTTTATTTATTTTTCTAGAATTCCACACTACTTTGAATGCATACAGATCAAAACAAAAACATTGTGAATTACAATTGTATATTTGTTTTCTTTCATTATTTAAGGTCATTAGTAGCCACTTTAGGCTTTTGGAAAAGAATATTTAAATGTTGCTTTTATATTTGATTAAAATGTATATAAACACTCGTAGTATGAAAGGATTCATCATCAATACTTTCTCATCCCGTCTTGTCCCGAACCAATTTGGAATGGGACGAGGTTTGGATGAGGTTTATCCCGTCCCAAACCCGAAGGAACTTGATAAGATCGAGATGAGGTCTATCCCAATCCATCCCTTCTCGCGCCCACCCCGAGTTTCTCCTCTTTATGGTAGAGATTTGTTGGGCTTTTGACTACACTACACCAAAAGGCTTGTTTAGCTACGGGGAGGTGGCCATGGCTCTAAGCCATTGGTTTATTTTCCACGGCTAAAAACCGTGGCTATAACGGCTAAAGGTGTAAAACCGAGGCTAAAAAATAAAATCGTGGCCAAAAAACACTACACCAAAAGGGTTGCCACGGTTTTAAACCATGGCTATAACTGCCAACGATTTATAACCGTAGCTAAAACTGAACCGTAGCTAAAAAAATTTCACTTCCGCGCTTTGGCCAAAATAGTTTCACGCTTTGGCGAAAAAAATTGATGAAAAACAGATTCTCACAAGGGAAGAAGAAGGACGATAAAAGAAGAAGCAGGGACGAAACAGGTTCTCGAAGCACGAAAGAAGGAGAGGACGATAGAAGAATAAGAAGAAGAAGAAGAAAAAGAAGAAAGTTTGAGAAGGTAAGATCTCCTTCTTCTTCTTTAGATCTCCTTATTCTCTAGATCTCTTTGTTGATCTCTTCTTCTTATTTTTTTTTCTTCTTTCAACAAAGCAAACCCTAGAACTCACTTTCTTCTTTTATCCAGCTCGATTTCTGAAGAGGTGAAGAAGAAGATTTCTCCGAAAGGATCAATTTCCCCCGAATGGATCAATTTCTCCGCTCCCGAAGAAGATTGTTGATGATGAAGCCTAGTTTTGCAAGCCTGATATGATTTCCCAACAACCCATTGAATAAATTTTTAATTTTTATGTTAAATGTTAGATGAACTTCTTTGTTTTTCCTGTTGAAAACTGTCGGCATCCCAAGACTATGGAGGATTTCATCAGATCTACACCCCCATTGAAGGTTTTACTTTGAATCTCAATCGATTAGGGAGAAAGTTTAAATTGGGTTTTTTGCTTGATAAAAATCGGATTGTTATTGTTTGGTTTTGTCATCAGTGAAGAAACTTCACTATTGTCTATAAGTTATATAGATGTTAAAATTGATAAGGAATGATCTGTGCTTTGTATTTCAGGTTAGGTTTTCTCTGCACATACAAAACTTTCCATGTGAATCATCATCCAAAGTGTGCTTCAACACCTGACATGCTTTCAGTATTTCTCTACCACTTATGTCAGGTATTCACGTTTTAGTGTCATAACCTTCTTGTTTAGTGCTTATATCCTTGATATATTTAGATAACAATGACTACCAAGCATCAATCTGCTAGTGCAATTGTACTCTAGCACTTCTGCGCGCCATGTTTGGGTACTAGATTTAATTATTTGAGTTTCTACTGTACCATAATTGCAATTGTTTATATGCTTTAAAATGTGTTTGACATATCACTTTTCTTATGCCTTATGTTGAGCTTACATTTCTATGCTTTAAACTGTGTTTGACATCTCCTTTTTTATATGCCTCATGTTGAACCAATGTGAAACCTTAGGAAGAAGGGAGTATGGAAAAGTTTTTGTATTTGCAATTGAATACCTTTCCCTTTTACCAATGGATAAGACAATGGAGAAGTTTTTGCATGTAAGTATTCTAGGCAGCAACTGCGCGCACATGGTTTGTTTCCACTTAACAATTAGAATCACTCATCAGTTTAAGGCTTTAAGCAAATGCATGCATTCGACAATTATGCCATATTTTAAAGTCAGTCCATCAACCCACTCCTTCATTTATTGTTTGGGAATTTTTTTTTATTTATCCCTATATTTATGATTTATGTTTTTTACTTTGTTAAAGTTTGCTTCTTCAACTCCACTGATTTTTTTGGGTACTTTGCAATATGTTTGATTCACTAAAAATCTTAACTTAACTCTTTGTTTTCCTTGCAAAAGGTTTGATTTAATGGGGGTTCGATTGAGGAATAAATATTTCTCAAAGTTGACTACTTTATGCAGGCTTTTTGGCCTTCAATAGTAATGAAGAAATGACTAAACATTAAGCCCAAGGTGAATGAATTCAGTGAAGATGAAACCGACACAGAAACTGAGAGTGAGGATGATGGTAAGTTGTTTAAATATCTCTACCAAGATTAGAGTAATGGCAATATTCTGCATGTTTGATATTATCTTCTCCAACTTTTGTCCAGCATGCTCCCTTAACGATACAAAAACAGTTATTTGCAAGGATCAAGTTCCAACAACTGGAGGGAGTTGGTTCACAACCAACTCCATATCAAACTTCAGGCAATAAGAATTCTCATCAAACTCAGATATTTAATTCATCAAACTTCTATGAGTTTTCTTGCTGGCATGGATCTTCGAATAATTAAAATGTCTTCTTGACCTTCTTGATGATATATGAACTGACATGATTTCTTTCTTTCTTCTTCTTCTTATTTTTTTTTCATTGTACACGTATATTATAACTTGAGTAGTTCAAGACTGTTTGGAGTAATACTCGTACTTGGTCTGCCCAGGAATACCATTAAAACATAGAAGACGAAAATCAGAAACCATACGTGCTAAGTATTGTTATTATACTTCCTTTTTTCCTTTTTTGGAATATTAGAATTTGGTTTTGATTTAGCTCATCGCCCTTATTATGCTGTTCTATAAATTTGGTTTTCAAGAAGCCAAAGTCTGTTCAATCGAAATCCACAAATTTTCCAAAGAAGGGATTGACGAAACCCTTTAATAAGTCCCCCTCTAAGCATAAAGATCAATCAGAGAAGGCGAATGAGCCGATATCTAAGCGAGAAGCTCGTCTTCAGAGCAAGGTCAGTCACTTTTCAGACTGTTGTTGTTATCATTAAATATTTTTGAAATGGAAGTTTGTTTCATTTTTATCGCCAACATCCATATTTTATAATATTTATCATTTTTGGAATTAGTGTTGGTGTGTTTTCATTGATTGTCTTCAGTCTGAAAATATCTCGTACTTCTCATTTACCAGATTGTCAGTGGTTTCTTTCGCAATTATATCTTTAACTCCTGCACAAGCTGCAAAGCATAAATATTATCTATGAAGGGAAATATATCTCTGTTCATGGGAGTTCATGTGGTATTTTATTTTAGTTTTTTCGTGGATCAACGTCCTAATCTTCATAAAAATATCCTATAGGAGATTATGATATTTCTTGGTAATGTAGATTCGTGTAATGTCAGTGCTACATCAAGTAAAAAATGCATCATCTTTTTGGTTTTAACTTATTGTAGGCAGAAACATAGGCAAAGAAGAAGAATAGGAAGAAAAACTACGATCTTCAACATGTAAGCACCAAGTTCTTTTAGGGGTTATGGATTTTTTTGATTGGTCAAAGAATTATTTTTAAAAAATAAATTTTTTTGTTACATTTCATATTTGGTTTGTATAGGAGCTTGCAGCCCTATGGGAGAAAATGAGGCGGCGCAATATTGCTAAAGAAAACAGATCGAAGTAAGAAGTTCATTTTTAATAATGGGGTTCTTTTGTAGAAATATTTTAGTAATATGGCTAACTTTGTTCATTTTAATATTTTAAGAATGGTGAGTGAAGCTGTACAGAAGATGAAGGGGAAGATACCTGAAATTGCCATGTCCCATGTATCTTCTCGGGTTTTGCAGGTAAATATTATTCTCTTGCTGACTTCTCTTCCATTTTCATTTGATTTACTATTAACTGCAATAGGGCTTTGCTTGTTTCATATTAGACTTGTGTCAAGTACTGTACCCAACCTGAATGATATGCCATATTTAAGGAGCTCCAGCCAGATCTTCTTATGCTTGCACGTAACGCATATTCAGTTCATCTAGTGAAAAAAGATGTTAGACAATGGTATATTTCTGCCGATAAAGTGGAAAATTGAAAGTTATGACAATGTTGATTGGAGATTTAGGGCATTGAAAATCTGATTTTCTTCTTTCTGATTTTTTTTTCTTCATGATGTTGCAGCCTCTAAAAAACAGTTGGAAGGTTTCATCTCTGCCCTCCATGGGCATGTTGCCTCTCTTCTCCGTCATATGGTTGGATCTGTTGGTATGTTATAACCGATTCAGTTTACAGCAATAGAAGTTTTCTTGTATTTTTATTCTTTGTGAAGTCTATTGCTTTATTTGTTAAATACACCCAAGGATTGTTAAAGTCAAAGTTTGAGTAATCTTGGGTATGGTGGATCATTATTTTGCTTGGACTTGTTTGACTTAGTTGAGTGATATCAGACTTTACTGATGTCTTTAACATTGGTTGCTTTTGAAAATGGACTTTAGTTGCTCCCAGGCTAAGAAGTAGGGGAAAAAGGGGCACAAAGTTTCTTATAGAAACGTGTTTTCTTGTGAAAATATTCTATATTTCTTTATAACATATTCATGCATATTTGGTCGAACTCTGCAGACCTGATGTTTTTAATATTGCCTAATGGTTCTTATTTGGCAGTTGTTGAACATGCCTACCAATCAGGAAATGCATCTCAGAGACAAAATCTATTGTTCGAGTTGTATTCAACAGAGTTTCAGTTGTTCAAGGATTTGGCTTCATCTAAAGAAAAAAGGTTTGCTTCAAGCATTAAGCATATCCATATCTCCTCTTTACTTCTGTGCAATCAGCTTAGGCATTTTTCTAAGAACACTGCCAAGATTTAGGCAAAGCTAAGACTCAGTCACTGCTTGGTCCAGTCCTCCTTGCACATGATGGTTCAGTCGAAAACAAAAAGGAACCCCAGTACCACAAAGTTGTGATATATTCTCCGCTAATATAAGTTGATCTTTTTGAATGCTTGTTTCTTCTTGTGTATAAGTGATAATAACTGATATATTATCAAATAGAGTGTCATGAATTTCTCTGAATTGCATCATAGTATGCATGGCCATTGCTCAACTATCACTCTATAGATTGCTCAATATGTGTCATGCTATCATCTAGACCTTTGAAAAAAAATCTAAACCTCGAATTTGGAACACCGGTTCTTTTCTCCTTAAGTCAGTGGATATATTACTTTATATAAAAAAAGAACAACAAATAATCATACCCCACATTGACCTTTCCTAACATAGAATGTAAATAATAGAAACATTTCTCAAGTTGATACGTCATCATTAAGCTTTTGCACCTAAATAACATTTAAAGAATGATTACTCATTGATCAGAGTTGAACTATTTTCTAACCCAAAATTCTTGCTCTGCTACTGGTAGCTTCTGGTTTTTATAGTTCACTTGTTTGGATTTTATTTGTCTTGTTTTTTCAGGTTGGTAGATGTAATTTCTAAATTGGGTCTAAGTAAAGCTTCAGTTCTTAAGCACATGTATTCAGTAATTCAACCAATTTTAGAAAAAGGAATAGTGGAAAATTCTATCATACACACTGCATTATTGGAGTACCTGACAATTGCTGACAAGGTAAGCAGAATATATATAAATTTTTTTTTCTCTTTTTTTCATATGCATTTCTATTTAGTTCAAACTTCTAAACCGAGTAAGTTGAAAGTCCTCTGCCACAGATGTGATTGAGCAGCTGTCAGGCCCGCTACTTGTTTGAATGATCCATACAAGAGATGGTTCAAAGCTTGGTATTCTCTGTATAAAAAATGGAGGCGCTAAGGTTTGTTGCAAATGACTTAAGGGGGATCCTTTGCAATTTTAGATTTATTTGAGATGGTTATTTCTGAATTTTTTTGTTGGTTTCAGGCAAGGAAGAAAATTGTCAAAGGCATGAAGGGTCATATTGGAAAGATAGCTCAAGATCAATATGGGAACATGGTAATGATGGCCTTCAGATTTTTTTTCCCACTACCTATTCTGTTGTATGCTCTTCTCTAATATATTTGTTGGTTCTGAATAAAAAAAAGGAGGATTTATTGTGAGTCAGCAGGAGTTAGTCTTTTCTTCCATTACCCTTGTTTTAGATGGATTATAACTGAGATTTGAATTTTTATGTATTGATGCTTTAGTCGCTGTGACCTTTGTGTTTCCTTATCTAATTAATAGTACCTAGCCTTCCAAAAAAAAAATTGCATACACCTAATGCGTGCAAATTTTGGAGATGTTTTTCAAATGATATTTGGCCGTGATCAGCCTAGTTGACTGCACGCTGATGAATAAGAGATTATGTTATTGATTGAACATCTGATTAATTCAAGTAGCCTGCTCCTTTATTCCATGAGCTCTTAACATTGCTATTAGGCTCAAGTAATGGAAAGTGAAATCCTTATTGATCATTTTTTTATTTGATAGGTTGGCGGTTTGGGAGATGTTGTGTCTAGACTTGACAAAGCACTGCAGAAGAAGGGACACCTTGTTGAGATAGTTATTCCTAAATATGACTGCATGCAATATGACCGCATTGTTGACCTGAGGGTGTGTCAATGGTAGATTCTAAAGAAGTTCTTGGACCAATATGTTTTCTTACATAGATTAATTGTTCATGCAGGCTTTAGATGTCACGTTGGAGTCTTACTTTGATGGAAAGCTATTTAAAAATAAAGTCTGGGTTGGAACGGTTGAAGGTATTGAGCACACAATACAAACACACATACACTAGACTATACATGGTTGAAATAGCTCATTTTGGAATGGTATTTTTATGATGCGGGCCTTCCTATTTACTTCATTGAACCTCACCATCCAGATAAATTCTTTTGGAGGGGAAAGTTTTATGGGGAGATGATGATTTCAAACGCTTCTCATTTTTCAGTCTTGCAGCACTTGAGTTGCTTCTTCAAGCTGGCAAGAAACCGGATATAATTCATTGCCACGATTGGCAGACATCTTTTGTTGTAGGGTCAAATAACTTTGAAAATATCTTGCTTATAGTAGTTGATTTTATCTCAATTGGATAGTCTTAGTAAATTTTGTTCTTGCTTTCTAGGCACCACTTTACTGGGATCTGTATGCAACCAAGGGTCTTAATTCAGTTCGAATTTGCTTTACTTGCCACAACTTTTAATATCAAGGGACAGCGCATGCTTCGGAGTTGGGATCTTGTGGCCTTGATGTTTACCGGTTAAATAGACCAGATAGAATGCAACACCATTCAGCACGTGGCAAAGTCAATCCTGTAAAGGTAGATAATATTTTGCCCTTCATTCAGGGATTTGTCTGAAAATTCCCTTTATGGGGATATTCCATTTAGTGTGATAATAAGGTTTATTGATCCATTTGTATTCAGGTTTTTGCATCACTTACCTGCGTCAGATCAAGGACTGATTTGCATAACTTACTAGCGTCAGATCCTACCTTCGATCACCTAGAAACTGCTATCACCAAATTCGATGACGGGCCTTTCTTCCTTGGCCAATTTAGCCTGGTAACTTATGTATCTTTTCCTCCGCGTTAGATATTTTTTGTTTTATCTTTTTCAGTTCATCCTTATTGCGTCTAATGATTGAATTAACATTTGTATGTGACCTTTAGGTGGATACTGCCTGCATACCATTCTTTCAGCGATACGCTCGCTTATTGTTGGATGTAAAGAATTATGGCATCACAATAGGAAGGCCTAAGCTGACATTATGGCTTGAGGTGTGCCATCAATTCCTTTACATTTACAGATGCTCGGGCGATTTCGGGGGTATTTCGGTCTTTGACCGAAATCTTATCTCAGCCGTCCTTCTTCTGTAAGATTGCATCCCAGCCTTCGCTAGTGGCGGCTAGGGTAGCCGCTGCAACAACCCTAGGCGGCTCAGCCACCGGTTGCCGGCTTATCTCGGGTCGCGACACGCGATTCAGGACATTTCTGGCCTATATTGGCCGATATTGGTCGATTCTGGTTGCTTCTGGATGTTTGCACGGTCACAACACTGAATCTAGCAGTTCCATTATTCGTCTTGGTCGCGATTCAGATCTGGTTACCAAGTTTCGGTTGCATCTCAGCCGCCGATATGATTAAGCTTTGTGTACCGTTACGGTACAGAGACAGGATTTCGTTTTTGCTTATTTTTCGAAACTGGCACTGCTATGGCGGTGATGTCGGCGCCTCCCGCCGCCATCCCCCCCATACTGCTAATGGGGGAACCGTAGACGGAGCGGCTAGGCCCTCTTTCGCACAAATTTTGGGAAAAATTCTAGTGGCCGATGGTGTGGAGATTCCGGTCGAAGGTACTAGATTTCGTATTGCCAAAAATTCTAGTGGCCCTCTTTCGCACCAGCAATTGGCATTACGGCATCGGATGAAATCCGTGGAGAGGTGTTTATGGAAAAACATGTGATCGTCTTAAAATTCTCTAGCTACCGCCCTACTTTGGCGGACATTCGAGATTCGATTCACAGAACCTGGGGCATTTTGGGAGATTTTTCGTTGGGACTTCTCAACCAGCGGCATGTGTTAGTTCGTCTACAATCGGAGGAGGAAGCAAAGAAAGTTTTGTCGCGGGATTCCTTTTTGATTTGTGGTGTTCGGTTTAAAGCTTTCTGTTGGCATGATGGCTTCAGTCTGAAGGAGGACCCGATTTCGGTGCCATTATGGGTAGAGTTGCCTAACTTACCTTTACATCTTTTTCATCCTCCTATTTTAAAAGCAATTGTCAATTCTTTTGGTGAGTTTTTGCGAATGGACGACCATTTTATGTTTATCACGCCCGGGCTATGCCCGAGTGTGCGTGGAGATGACTTTGGCCGATAAATTACCAAATAGGGTATGGATTGATAGAGCCAATAATAGAGGTTTTTGGCAAAAGATTGAATACCCAGGTTTCAAATATTGTGATTTTTGTTCTTTGATTGGGCATCAGGAGAGTGATTGTCGCAAGAAGCTAGGCATTAAGGCCGGGGGCCGCGCTCCGGGCATTGGTAAGACTGAGAAGGTCGTCAAATCACAGGCAGAAAATAATACTATCAGAAAACATTATGTTCCCGTGCTTCGAAAAGAAATATCTGCAAATCCGGAAGCGGGTGTGAGTGGAACAAAAAATAGCAAAGGCGAAGAGATTCCGGAGGGAGTCGTGAACAACAAGCCGGGGGCAATTGACCAAGTAAAGGTGGTTTTGTCAAACACTTTTGAGGCTCTAATGGAGAATACTGAGGACGAGGAGGTCGTTCCTACGGTACTTCAATCAGCGGGTAAGGAGAATGAGCTTGCTCAAACCGGGGTCAAGTCCGACTCGACGGAGGAATGTCTACTAGAGGCGGGGTATACAATTTTAGAGATTGACCATGTTCTTGGTAACCCACCAATCCCGGATCCAAATGATAATGAGGTCAATCCGGCATCATTGTGTACCCTTCCTAATCATACCGCGGTTTCGCAAATTGTTAGCGAATTTAAAGTTGGGCAGCTCGTGACAGGGAGTAAACAGGTTGAATTTTCAGTGGAGGGAACGTCTGCGCACTTTGATCTGTCCCAGCCAGGTTCGCCAGTGCCCCAAGTTCAGGAAATGAGGCCCCGTATTCAGGATACAATGCCCCTGTCCGAGCAAACTGGGCTGTCTCAGACAGATTATAGCACAGAAACAGGGGGTTTTGTGTCCTGTTTTGTTCCAGCAGCGGCGGTGACAGGGTCTGCTGCAGCTCCTTCTCCCGGCAGGGTACCAGGAAACAATGTGCTCGCTCCTCCAAATGGTTTGTTGTCGTCTAGTGCTGCTGTCACACAGGATCCACAGGCTGACGTTCAGGTTCCAATTGCTGCGTCCCAGGCAGCAGACACTGAAATAGAGCAGCAGGACGTCTAGCTTGGACTGCAAGATGCTCGCGGGTTGCCGGCTGAACTTCGCAAATTGGTGAAGGTGGGTGTTTCATTACGGAAAAAGAAAAAAAAATGAATGTCAATACACTTGAAAGCGCCACTGATAGTGATGCGGCGGAGTCAGATTCGGACATTGGGCCGGGCACACAAGCTATCAAGGACTTAGCATTGAGAGCACTTTCGGATGCGGAGCGACTGAAAAACGTCAAAACTACGGTTCCTTCGGGCACTCGTCGTAAGACGAAGAAGGGTTTGTCTTCCTCCCATGTTTAAGATGATTGAAAACTTTATGTTTTGGAATGCTCGCGGCGTTGGAAATAGGGCCACGAGAAGGAGGTTACAAAAGTTGGTTCGGGACCACAATGTCAGAATTCTTATGATTGCGGAGCCTATGATTGATGCTAGTAGATACATGGAGATTGGGAACAAAGTTAAACTGGGCGGTTTTGCATCTAATGATAGGGTTGGTGGCAAGATTTGGATTTTGTGGGATTCGTCTCTTGCTCTCTCAGTGGTGGACATGTCAGACCAGATTATTCACTGTCAGGTAACAGATTCTTCTTCGAGAGTTTTCTTAATTTCTTTTGTTTATGCTAAATGCTCTGTGGATGAAAGAAAGGAATTATGGTCCAATATGGTTACATTTGCGGCTCACAACGATTCCCCTTGGATGGTTGGTGGGGATTTCAATACTTATCTTCACTCGGGGGAGAAAGTTGGAGGAATTGCACCCTCCCTGGCTAGTATGGCTCATTTCTCCGATTGTACTGAAACATGTGGATTAATTGATTGTGGTTATTCGGGTCCTCGTCTTACTTGGTGCAATAATAGGCGTGGCCGCGAGCGCATTTGGGCTAGACTGGACCGTATTTTTGTTAATTCGGCTTGGCTGACAGTTTTGGATAATCCTAAAGTTGAACATCTTAGCCGTACATTTTCTGATCATTCCCCTATGCTGGCATACATGCCCTCTCAACCTAGGATTGGTTTTGCACCGTTTCGATTCTTGGACATGTGGACTACACACCCGGAATTTCTTGATCTGATTAAGGGAGTCTGGTTGACAGATATGGCCTTCCCCAGACCCCTGGATAGAGTGGCTGCTAAACTTAAATTGATCCGTCGCGCTCTCATCCAGTGGAACCGGATGGTATTTGGGAATGTGTTTAGCAGGATCCGCGCTCTTGAGGATGAAATGCAACAATGGGAAACTATTTTGTTGGCAGGCTTTGCTGGTGGTAGTAATAACGGTTTTAATGTTGATGCCAACTGGGACACTAATGCTTGTTGCAATTTAAATCGCTGTCAGGCTGAGTACAGATTAGCTCTCAAACAGGAGGAGCTTTATTGGATTCAAAAATCCGGTGAAAAGAGTTTAAGGAGGGGGATGCCTGCACCAAATATTTTTTCGCCTCGACTAAGTCTAAACAAAAATGGCGGGCTATTACTCAGATTAATTTACCTTGCGGCAGGACGATTTCGGACCCTGGTGAGATTCTTGTTAATGCCACGGATTTTTTTGCTAATTTGCTGTCTTCCCAAGGTTCATGTATGGTAGATGCAGAGTTGTTGACTTGTATCCCGAGACTGGTGAATTTCGGGCATTGTGACATCCTGGTCAAACGTCCTTCTCTGGAGGAAGTTAAAACGGCTGTTTTTGACATCCCTAAGAATAGTGCCCCGGGTCCGGATGGATTTACTGCTGGTTTTTTTCAGACTTGTTGGGAGATTCTGAGCATTGATATATGGGAGGCCGCTATTCAGTTCTTTGAGGGGGAAGCGATGCCGGCTTCGTTCTCGGCTAACTTCTTGGCTTTGATTCCTAAAACTGAGAATCCAGGTTCCTTTTCTGATTTTCGCCCTATTAGTTTATGCAACGTGATTTATAAGATCTTCAGTAAAATCCTTAGTACTAGATTGGCAGATCTTTTGCCTGTCCTTATCTCTCCGGATCAGAGGGCATTTGTTAAAGGCAGATTTATTGGTGAGAATATTGGCCTTGCACAGGAATTGATTAGGGACATTAATCGGAAGGTTTTCGGCGGTAATGTGGTTTTGAAAATTGACATGGAAAAAGCCTATGACAGACTGGAATGGAACTTTTTGCTGGCGGTGCTTACAAAATTTGGCTTTAATGGTAGATTTTGCCATATTATCTCCAATTGTATCGCTTCCTGTGGCTTTTCTGTGTTGCTTCAAGGAGTCTACAAAGGATTTTTTAGATTTACCAGGGGTTTAAGGCAAGGTGACCCTCTGTCTCCATTTTTATTTATTATTGCCTCCGAAGTTCTGAGTAGGGGTCTTACCGAGGCTTTTGCTCGAGGTAAAATTGGTTATTTCTACACCCCCAGGGCATGCAGTCCTATCTCACATCTCCTCTATGCAGATGATACTCTCATTTTCTTAAATGGCAGAAAGTCTTCTATTCTGGGATGTATGGACTTTTTAAACAGCTATTGCCAGTCTTCGGGACAGAAAATAAATTCGAGCAAAAGCTCTTTTATGGTGGATGACAGGGCAGATGCAGAGAAAATTGTAGGATTCAAAACCTACACAGGTTTCTTGTTCCGAGCTGCTCCGTTGAAATACTTGGGAGGGCCAGTTTTTCAGGGAAGAGTCAAAATTGCTTATTTCGAGGATTTAATTTCCAAAATTCAATCGCGGATTCAGGGATGGAAGGCGAAATTGCTATCTCCGGGAGGCCGTTTAATTTTGATTAAACATGTTCTTAGCTCGATTCCAATTTATATCCTTAGTACCATGTGTGTTCCTATGAAAGTTGTATCTCGGATTAATAGTTTGTTGGCTGATTTTTTCTGGGGTGATTGTGAAGGAAAACTGAAGAAAAAATGGGTCTCGTGGTCTACTATTTGTTTTCCTCAGGACGAAAAGGGTCTGGGTGTGAGAGATCTACTGGTGGTGATGAGAGCCTTCCGCCTTAAGGCACTTTGGCGCCTTCTCACAGGGGATTCTCTTTGGGCTATTTTCATGAGAAGTAAATACTGGTTGCATGGGGTGGCATTGAATAGTCAGTTGGTGAAAAATGGGTCTTCCCCCTTTTTCAAAGAACTCATGCTTGGCAAGTCTATTATTTTGAGCAATTCACTTTGGCGCGTTGGTCAGGGCAATATCAGTTTTTTTGAGGAAAATTGGAATACGGTTGCATCTTTCAGCAGACCGGCGGCCTTGATTGATCAAGGTTTGTGGCCTTCGATACATGAGGTGATTTCATCCAATTTTGAATTGGTTAACCCAGAGCTCAGAAATCTAGCTAGAAGACTTTTTGCTGATAGATTACATGGCCAGGAATTTCAGGAGGATGAATGTATTTGGGTTCCGAATCAAAATGGGTCTTTTTCTCTTCAGTCAGCTTATGACTTGCTTCGGAGGAAAGGGACGGTCAATAACCTTTATAAATTGATTTGGAATGACATTATCCCTTCTAGAATTTCAGTTTTGGTGTGGAAACTACTCCATAGAGGGGTTCCAGTGGATGGGGAGTTATACAGATGCAGTTTCAGTCTGGCCTCTAGATGTCGATGTTGCACCAGGCCACAAAGAGAATCCCTTAATCACTTGTTTTTGGATGGAGAACTGGCGATGCAGGTTTGACGCCATTTTGAGTTGATCTTTGATGTGCATATCAGAAAACCGGCTGAAATTTCCACGACCCTTATCATTTGGTTCAGGCGTGCAAAAATGAGTACTCAAGCAGGTGTGCTATCACTTCTCACTCCTATGTTCATTTTATGGGAAATATGGAAACAACGATGCAAATGTGTATATGATAATGTTGTCCCTAATCATGCCTTTGTGATTCTGAATATTCGGCGTAATTTGCTAATAGCTAATAACTTTATAACCCCAAAGAGAGTCAGTTGGCATAAGGCTCCTTTAAGGGCTTTGGGGATACAAGTGATTCCAGTTTTGAGGAAGCTTAGTAGAATTGTCTATTGGCATCCCCCTCCGCCAGATTTTGTTGCTCTCAATGTAGATGGGTCTTCCTGTAAGAACATGGCTGCTGGAGGTGTGATAATAAGAGACTCTAGGGGTGTTGGTGTTGTTGGGAAACAAATTTTTTTTGGTGCAGGCTCTAATAATACAGCGGAAATTATGGCTCTAGCCGAGGGTCTCTGTCTCTGTCTTTCATTGGGTTTTAAGCAGGTGCTTGTTCAGACGGACTCGAAAATTGTTTGTGGATGGTTTAAAGGTAATTTCAAAATTCCGTGGCATTTGGAGAATATTTTAAAAGAAATCAAGCAGTTGGAGGCGCAATTGACGGTCAATTGCTCTCATATTTATAGAGAGGCCAATGCGGTGGCGGACGCATTAGCAACTAGAGCTCAACGAGAGCATAAGACGGTTTTTTTTCCTGCTCATGATCTTCCTAGGCGAGTGGCAGGTTTACTACAGCTTGACCGTAATCATACGGCTTACATACGCAATGGGGAAGACTAGGCCTCGCCTTATTGGGCAAAGGAGAATTCAAGATCAGACGGATTGCAGGGCACGCTGCTGGGGTACAGAAGAACCCCTGTTTCTATTTGGTTGTGCAGTACGCGGTTGCTGCGGACTCGTATGGGAGGTTTATGTTTCCGGCGACATACGCTGTGGCTTGTATTGCAGGCATTTCGGTTTCTCCTGGCAGTGTTATGTGCGGATATTGCAGAGGAGTTAGGTGGCAGGCCGAGGCTTGGCATGCTGGGTGCTGATGCGCCATGGATGTTGCGATGATATTGCGACTCAGACCATGTTGCGGATGGCGTCGTGATTCCTGCTGCTGCTGATATTGCATTGCTGCTTTGTGTGGAGCTGATGCTGCTGCTGCTGTTGTGTGGAGCTGATGATGCTTTCCCTGCTGCTGCTGCGGATGCTGTTGCGCGGAGCTGTTGCGTGGTTGTTGCTGCTGATTTGCTGCTGGTGCTGTTGCGCGGGTTTGCTTGCTGCAACAGATGCTGCTGATCTTTGCTTGCTGCTATTCTGATTGCTCATCTGTCGCAGCGTTGATTGGAGATTTGGTTTTGGCCTATCCGGGGTTTTGTTCGGGTCGCAGATCCGCGCGTGTGTTGCGTGTTCAATAAATGAGATCCTGCTGGATTTGTTAGGGCTGCTAGGCACAGATAGTGAGATGAATTCAGTTATCTGATTCTAGTTTTTTTTGTTTTTCTTCCTTGATTCTAGCTTTTGCTTTGGCTTTTAAACGGGCAAGGTCGTAATGTACTCCCGTAGTTTTTGTAAGTCATTTTTTTGATAAGTAATCAAGGTCTGGCATTCCATAGTTGCCCCTCCCCACTGGAGGTTAATTTAAAAAAAAAAAAAAAATTCCTTTACATATTTTTTTAGGTCTATTAAGGGATAAACTTATAAGATCGATATTTTACCAATTGTTGAATCTATTATGTAGGAGATGGAGAAGGTCGAGGCATAAACACAAACAAGAGTAGATCATGAGGAGATCATTGCAATCTTAAAGATGAGCCTTTTGGTACACAGTCTCTCTCTACATATACTTAAAGTTCATTACAGAATGATACAAATTTGACAGTCTGAATACTAAGCTTCTCCTATTTTTTTTCTCTTACAGAAAACAAACTGATGATTTGGTTGCACCAAGCTGTTAATTTTACTTAATTTGAATGTGTATGTACGTGATACGGCTAGTGAGGATGATATTGTTGTGCAATGTAATAAATCCGAGGTGGATGGTTTAATTTGTATTTCCTGATTTGTACATGATGTTTGTCATCAATAAACTGTATCGAAAATCAAAATTACTCCAGTTGATGGTCAATGGAACCAAATTGATATTGATTCACTCTTCTCTTATTCACACCCATAAGTACCAAAATATTTAGTCCCATGGTATGAAGTGGGATCAATATATTTGTTCCAGGTGACCCGACTTTGATCACTTCTTTATTGGCTTATAGTGGGTCAAAATGTCAGTAGAACTGCATTGGCTTAACACCGTGACCAAAATATATATATATATATATATATATATTTGCCACGGCTAAAAACCGTGGCTAAATATTGCAACAGCTAAGAACCGTGGCCATACCTTGCCACGGCTTATAACCGTGGCTAGTACTGGCCACGACTTAAAACTGTGGCTAACATTTTTGCAACAATTTAGAACCGTGGCTAAATCATCAACCGTCCTCGAGTATAAAACCGTTGCTAATATTTTTGCCATGGTTTTTAGCCGTTACTAGGGATTTAGCGACTCCTCTACAGCCCACGACTCTAAGCCGTGACAATGGGTTACCCCGACGGTTCAAAACCGTTGCTAATGGGCATTTTTGGTGTAGTGCTATGATATGTTCTTAAGGGCCCTTTTGAGCTTTAATGGCTTGATTTGTCTTTTTGCGCTTAACGAGTCATTCCTGAATTAAAATACTTGGTCTTCGTGATGAGTTATCTTTACCACGTGTATGGTCATGATGTTATTCCGATTCGATGTATCATCAGCTACTTCCCCTTAGTTAGTGAGCATGCTTATGTGGCCACTAACTTTATGACTGTTGGACTTTCGACTTCATCATGTATTGCATTTAATTCTATTAACAATAGTTGGTGTGGTTTCTATTCTAATCTCTCATTTGTTTGTTCATTTCTGTGCATTTTTTGGGATTTCGTGCAACCATCATGTCTCGCACGTCATTCTATTAGTAGTCTTTTCATTGCTCAACTCTAGAAAATGTGGTGTGATAGTTGTGTTTATCTTTTTACGCAATCTTTGTGATCCGAGCTTGTTTTTCCCCTTCTATTTCGCTCTCTTGTTTGTGCACTTCCTTTCTCATGTCTACTAAGTACTGTCAAGGGACTAGATGGTGAAGCACTCGACATCTATGAGGCATTCTTCTTGTCTAAGAAGACCCTGCAAGCTACAATTGAAATCATTCTTGCTGAGTACTTATTGTCATCCGATTTTTAGACTGTTCTACGTAGGCATAACGACAGTCCTTGTAGTCTAAAGCCTAGCTACATTACCCTATACCCTGGGTCTTAGGTTTCCGATTTCGGAGATATTTTGGGATTGCTTGGATGTTTGGGGCATTGCTCCTGCTCAAATGGGTTCCAATAGTGGGAGGGCAATGGTTTCTACTTGTGCAAAAACCATTTTTTCTGGCATTCCTCTGACTAGTACGGTTTTACACTCTGTGGTAAGACTTGTTGTAAGCAATAATTTTGGTTTTATGCTTCTGTCAACTCCGGCTACTTTAAATTGCCTGATTGATAGATTATGAGGTCGTTCCGGGTGCCCAAGAAATGGAAGAATTTGCACTTATCAGTTACTATTTTTTGAAGCTTCCTCGAGCGTAGTAGCTTGTTCATTATGAGTGAAGTGGAACAGGCGGTGCTTACTGAAGCTTGAGCTGCTGACATTGCTCCTCATGTTGGTCCTGTTGGTATTAGTGATGCTAGCATTGAAGAGAAAGTAAGCACTGATAGGGTGGTTACGGATCTCAATGCTCCTATTAGCATTGGTGGTGCTGGTTTGGCCACTAGAAAGAGGAAGCTTCCTAGGCCTGCCAGTCCATCGAAGTAGCTGGCGATAAGCCATGGCAGTGTTTCCAAGAAGAAGCGGCTTGCTAGTTCTTTTTGTGGTACTACTCGGACATCTTCTCGTCCGAGGTCGTCTAGTAAGGATGATAGGAAGAGGGTCGCCTATCTGCTCAAGATGTTCAGGAGATATATCAAGCCCTGGAGAGGAGCAAAAATGAGGTGAGCCGTTCGTTGGATGATCGTGAGAAGAGGTGCATTTGCGCCATGTGGTCTGATGATGTCCCTCATGTCCTCAATAATAAGATGTTTTAGCTTACTATGGAGTGGTCGAAGGATCCGAATACTACGAGGAACATAGCTGACTTTGACTTTAACCCACTATGCGAAAAAAAAAAAAGGTCATTGGTCGTGGTCAAAGTTCTAAGTCTCCTCTTTCCCTATTTGTTCGTCCCACTTTTGCTACTACTACTTTGAAAAGGAAAGGCAAAAGTGGTTTTTCTGTTATCACTGCTACTCCGACCGTTCTCCCATCCATTAGGGGTTGGGTTTCAGTTCTTTCTGATCCCCAAGTTCTTCATCCACAGATTGGTTAGAATGAGCCCAACCCTGAAGACATCTGCATTAAATTGGATGGGAAGTTCAGTTAGTTTACAGATATTGATGTACTAGATAGTGTGCGCAATTTGATCAACGAATGGCACGGGAGGTCGATTGAGAGGGCTCCAATGCCTGCGGCCTATTAGTCATATCGGCCACAATCTTAAGCAATTGATGGAAGGGATGAATCACCTCACTTATGCTGGGGTGATGGGGTCGAACTACTAGGATGCACGTGGTCAGGTGGCCACTCTTGGGAAGAAGATGGAGGGACAATTGATGGTGTTTTCTCACGTTTTCCGTCAGTTTGACATGTTAAAAGTAAGGATGGCAATGAGGCGGATTTAGGAAAATCCACCCCCTCCCTCTCCCCTTCCCCCAGTAGGGATAGCAGATCCTGAATCCTCCCCGAATACCCGTTTACCATATTTTTAAAAACCATCCCCGCACCAGACGGATTGGTTGATATCCACCCAGATCCGTTTAACCGAAAAAAAAATTAATAAAAGAAACCCTTCTTCTTAGTCAACCCCACCAAGAGCACTTTTGTTGTTTTTTCTTAAATCGGAAAACATGGATTTGCAAGAGAGAAGAGGAGATGCAGGTGTGAATAATGGCTTACGGATGAATGAGAAACACTTCAACTTCCTTAACAAAATGGAAGCCATCGTTGTTCAAACCATGCTAAAAAATAATGATGCTAGTGACATGTTTTCTTATTTTGCCATTCATCTCGATCGCTACCTCTCCAATAGCTCCGACTCCACTCGCAGTCACACATACTAAATGTAAAAATAATTCTTCCATCCATGTTAATTATCAAGGTACGTACATATACCCCAAAGGAAATGGACTTGAAGAGAATAAAGAAGGTTTTGCGAGGTAGATGAAGGCCAGTCAAACTTTCAAAATATTCCCTCTTCCTCACACTCTCAATCCAAACTGATGTCTTTCTCTTCAACTCTGTTTGAAGTCCTAGAATCTCCAAGATGATGAAGGTCTTGAGAGAAGTAAAACATTGAAAAAAGTGAAACATTGAAAAAGTGAAATCATATGGGAGGGAGTCACATGGGTGCTGACACAACCCACATGTCTTGTCATTTAATTATTATTGTTAATTTCTTAGTCTCTTCTACATTAGATGTTATTAAATTATTATAGTTGGGTGGGTGGATTTGGCTAAATCCATATTTGCCACGAATTTTTTATGGATACAATTTGGATCGCTGAATCCTCCTCGAAATCCATTAAGGTAAACCCAAATTTGCGGATATCCGTGAAAATCCCTCCACTGCGATCCCTACTTGAAAAAGAAGTGTGCGGAGCAGGAGAACGCAGATGGGACTGCTTGGAGTTCTTTGGAGTAAGTTGAGGTTGTGCGGGATAAGTTTGTTGTTGAGCTTGAGGCTTCAGGGACTGAGTTGGATAGAGTTCATGATCGGTTGGACATTGTGGAGAAGGAGTTGTCCATTGAGAAGGTTGGTCATGATGAAACCATGCGTTCTGTTAGAGCAATTCGTCGGTCCTAAGGTTGCTAAGGAATGGGTAGTGCAGTTAATTACTAAGGTTTCATATGCTAAATCGGATGCTTCTGCAAGGCTAACCACTGTTGAGGGAGAACTCATTTCAACCAAAAACGAGTTAGAGCAATTCGTCGGTCCTAAGGTTGCTAAGGAATGGGTAGTGCAGCTAATTACTAAGGTTTCATATGCTAAATCGGATGCTTCTGCAAGGCTAACCACTGTTGAGAGAGAACTCATTTCAACCAAAAACGAGCTTGCAACAATCAAGGATAAATTTAAGATTGCAGAAGCGACAAATTAGAAAAGGGTCATTGATGGTCGAATTGAATTCCACGATTTCATGAAGGGGGAGGGTCTTGATTTGACTAGATATCGTGGTCTGGTTGACCATGTTTTTGAAGACGATGATTATGAAGAATGTGCTCTGAATCTTCCAAGTTATCCGGTTGATTAAAAAATAGTCGTTTCCACCTCCAGTCGATCATGTTCCATCATCTGTCCCCATTACTAGAAAGAGAGTTTCGTCTTCTTCTGTTGCTGATATCATTGCTCATCCTCCAATAAGTGTTCCTGCTAGTAATACTCTGATCACTTCTGTTGTCTCCTCTCCAACTATTGTATCTTCTTCTCCTGATGTAACCGAATAGAGAATGAAAAATTATTTTTGTTGACACTTTTTTGTTTTGTCTTTTCTGATCAGCGTGTCTTTTGTGATAGACCATGTCTCTGTAAATTGTTGTAGTCGTAGTTTGTTTATCGTCTGGATCGACAATGATATTGGGTTGTATACAGTAAATGTGTGTTGATCTCGTTATTCGTAATTTATGTATCTTGGTAATTTAGATTTGGCTAGACTTCTGGCTTTGCACTAATTTCTTGGTTGTCTAAAGCTTTCATATCTCCTTGACTTCTTTTGACGTATTTCATGGTTCGACTTGTTAATCGAGCCAGGAAGGTTTACGAGTAAGTCTGACTTATATGCCCAAACTTTTATAAGTATACTTCATGGTTCAACATATTGTTTAGGCCAGAAGGTTTTACAAGTAAGTCTAACTTATACATCCAAACTTTTAAGCGTACTTCGTAGAGGAGTAACTCCCTCCATGATTTTTTATGTAATGTTGCTCACCCTTTAGGGAGAACTTTATCGGGCCTTGATTTCGGCCTTTGATTATGATTTATTCTGACAGGCCATGTTTGGGCTTTCATGATTGGATCCATCCTCTTTAGGCCTTATAAATTGGCCCGATCTTGGGATACTTCATCCTCGTGATAGATGATCTCTGCCACGTGTATGGCTATGATGACGGTCTTTTTTATGTATCGTTAACTATTGTTGCGAGACCTCTAGATAGTGAGGAGAAAAACAGCAAATTGGGATAGCATTTCCTCCTTCACCACCCGGTGAGCTTTGGCAGATTGCCACATGAAATGGAAGAAACGGGGAACAGTGGGGACAACATAGCTACTATCGAGCCAGTTGATAGGGATGGGGGAGATTTGCCAAAGATGATTAATGATTGGGCAGAGGAAAAATAGATGAACTGCTTCTTCAGAGTGGTTACGGAAAAAATGACAGTTATCCTCGATAGGGGTGTGGAGCCAAACCAGGTTAGCAGTGGTAGGGAGGATATTTTGGACAATTTTCAAAAGAAGGAATTGGGCAAGTAAACGAGAAGAGGAACAAACAAGTTTTCACTTGTGAAGGTCCTAGTAGCCGTCTTAACCAAGAAAATCCCTTTTTTTGTCAGTAATCCATATCAGCTTGTCGAGAACATCTGAGGGTCTGACCAATACATCCAAGATGTTGTTGGCTACTGGGACAAGGAAAAGAAAGTTAATCAAGACATTATTCCATTGAGGGTCTTGCCCAGCAGTGGAGGTCCACAGATCCGAGATAATGAGAGGAAGATTTAGAGATGTCGGGTCTGCCAGCACAAGGCCAAGTTTAACCCAATAGTTTTTTCAAAGGTCAATAGTGTTTCCTAACATCTCCTACATAAGACATAAGTTTTCAAATTTTCCCTGGGCAGTGATGTTGTCTTTCTAAGCAAATGAGGCTATAAAAGAGGCAATACTAATATGGGTGATATTCTTCTTCTTGAAATAAAGTGCTTTCAGTTGGAGGGAGCGAGTGGTTTGGGGACAGAAGAGAAGTTGCCACATGTTTTTTGCCATTAAGGCAAGATTTTTATTCCTAGTTGAATGAATGTTTAGACCTCCCAGAAGGCTAGATTGTGAGATGCGGTCCCAGGTACAAATATGTTTAGCCTTACTCTTGGTCGAGCTGTTCCACAAAAAATTACAGGCCAAGATGTCTATTTTGGTGGAAATCGAGCAAGGGAGGAGAAAAGTTAAGTTTGCATGGTATAGACTGGGATTGAGTACAAAACAGCTTTGATAATGATAGTTCTATCGGCTTGGGATAAAATTTTAGTTTTCCAGCTAGAGAGTTTGGAATTGATTTTGTCAATCAGGAACTAAAAGTCAGTGGCTTTCTTTTTCGAGATAAGAAAGGGAAAGCCTAGGTACTTGTCGTTGGGATTGTAAAATTTTGAGCTAAGGATTATACTTATCATTTTAGAATGTTTCGGGTGAACATTCAAACTGTAGAACACCGAGGATTTGTTAACATTCATTCATTGTCTTGAAACGTGAAAATAGAGATTTAGAATGGGTTTCGGCTAAAAAAGCTCTGCAAAACAAAATGAAATCGACTGCGTATAACATATGGCTGATGGAGGGGGAGTTTCATTGGATTTTAATGCCCTTAATGGTACCCTCTGATTAAGCCCAAGCTAGGAGTTGAGAAAGGGCATCCGCCACCAGGATGAAGAGATAGGGGAAAAGAGGGTCCCCCTGACAAATACCCCGAGATGGTTTGATTGATGGAAGTGGGGTGCCATTGAGGATAACTTGAAGAGAAGTGGTGGGAATGCATTGAGTGATCATTTGAATCCATTCATTGGCAAAGCCCAAATTTTCAAAAAAATTGTCAAAAAATATCATTCAGCTCTATCGTAAGCTTTAGTCATATCAATCTTAATAGCCAGCCATCCATGTTTTTGCTTACGGAGATGTTTCAAATGGAAGAAAATCTCATGTGCAACATTAACATTATCCGCGATTGAGCGGCCATAAAGGAAAACACCTTGATTGGGGGAGATAACATTATCTAACAAATGTTTCAAACGGTTTAACAAGATTTTAGAAATAACCTTGTAGATTACACTACACAGTCCAATGGGTCAAAATTTATCCGGAGTTAAAGGATTACCTACCTTAGGGATCAAAGCTATAAACGCTTCATTTTGGCTAGGATCCAATTGATGGGTAATGAAAAAATGGGTGACAACTTCGAAAACATCGTGTTTCACTTTATCCCAAAAATACTAGAAAAATAAGCATGAAATCCATCCAGACCTGAGGCTTTGTGACTTTCTATGGCAAAGACTGTGTTTTTAATTTCTTATTTACTAGGGATGGCTAGAAGAACTTCATGTTCATCAGTTGTGATCACAGGGGTGAACATAAAGAGAATTTCAGGATTTTGAGCAGGGTAAGAGATTTTGAAGATATTGGTAACGTAGTCATTAAGAACTTTCCCTACAGAAATCTGATTGGATTACCAGGTATTGTTGACATCTTTGAACCTAATAATGAGATTCTTTTTCCAGCGTGGATAGGTGAAAATTTTTGGTGTTTTTATCCCCGTCTCTGAGCCAGGAACTACCAGATTTATTACACCAGAAAAGTTCTTTTCTGATGAACAGTTCATCTAGTCTGTCTTCCAAAATTGCAATCGCATTAGCATTGTCTTTCAAGAGATAGGCATTCTGAAGAGCATCAAGAGCTCTTTTAGTCTCTAAGAGATTAAGTTGAATGTTACAAAATTCATTTTTGTTCATCTAGTTAGGCTGTGACTATGCTTTTTAGTTTTCAATTGAAAGTTGTGAGGTGGGTCATCATGGTATCTGGGGGACCAGGAGGAATTGACCAGCTTCCTACATTTGGGATCACGAGTCCATATGTGGAAAATTTTAATGGGTTTAGGGCTCTGTGGAAAAAAATTAGAAACAAGCTAGAAGGACAGGGCCGATGGTCAAAGGTAGAAGAGTGGATGGAACGGGCAGTGGCTGAGGGGAGCCACTGCATCCAATCCGTAGTAACCAAGACATGGTCGAGTTAGCATTGATGCCATTTTTGTTTTTACGTTTATTATTTCAAGTGAATTGTCACCCATTAAGGGGGAAGTCAAGAAGATCATGAGCATCTATCGCACTTCATACTATTTATACTAGTACACCATTTCTCTAAAACATCTTGCATGACTGAGCACCTAACACAACCACTTCTAGTACGTAGTGAGACTTGAACATGGAATACAAGTTTCTCTCTGTGTGCGCACATGTAGTGGTGTATTAAGTATTCTCTGAAAAATTACAGGCATTAAGGAGCTGAAGTGGGCATGCTGTGGAGAAGGGAAACTCAATGGACGGAATCGGTGCTCAGAAACCGCAAAGCTTTGTTCAAATAGAAATGAGTACCTATTCTGGGATTGGTTTCACCCCACAGAAAATGTTGCTCAAATGGCAGCTATAACTCTGTATAGTGGTGGAACAAAATATGTATCACCCATCAATTTTAAGCAGCTGATGGAAACATAAGTAAGAAGGTTGTCTTCCGAACTACATTACCATTATTTGTATGATTGTATCTAAGTAATTCTGAAAAATATTCTCGATGCTCTGTATCCTAGCCACTGAGGAATAAATATGGGTTGAACTGTCTATTATAGCTTTAGAAACACTCATAACTATTTCCTTGCAATGATGAATGCTGCTCTCATCGCTGTTATATTATGTATCAATTGGATTCAACAAACCATGAGAGGATGAATTGGGCACAAAAGAATTACATGATCTACAATTAGTGCACAGACGCAAAGCGATGTCCTCAAGGCTTTCCTCCAGAGTGTGCAAACACCCATTAATGTGTTTAGCAGATTCAAGATCATCGAACCAAATTCCCTTACTTGTTTATAATGTAATATATTATGCAAACTATATAAGTGAAATTAGATGTGCTCACATCTAATTTTTCAAACACAACTTCTCTCTGATTTGTGCATATGGTGTCCTCTATTCACACGTTTTAAAGATTTAACACATTTAGGTGTGTAATTTTTTTTTCGCCCAGGCCATAATAAGCAAGCTTCCAGTACTATCTAAGATGATGAGGGAAAGTCGGGCCTTGGCATTTGAAGGTGATAATGCTTTGCAATGAGGTTGCCATCTTTCCTACATTAGAGAATGTTTGTGTAGCTCCAAGATGTGAGATTAGGACTGCAAAATGGCAAGAACCCTTTCCTTTTATATAAAGTTTTGATTTATATAAAATATCATATATCAATGTTGACAATGTTATTTGTTTATGACATATTTAAACATGGCCAAATGGGAATTAGAGGTCATCAAGAGGTTGCACATAAAACAGTGAGTGCCGATATACATATAAGTTGCTAAACTCCAACTCTTGAATTTTGCTACATCAGCAGTTATTTTTCTTTTGAAAACTCCAGACCTGTAAGACTGATTAGATGAAAAATAAACTAGTAGTTTCATTGCAAAACTCGCTATATTTTAGTAAGAAACAATTTGCTTGGTTGTTTTGTTTTGTTTTGTTTTTTTATCTTATATACGCTGTTTGATTAAAATATAATCCTAGTAAAGGATCTACTGATATTTATTTTCTATTTCCATGATTCGCTTACACTTACAAATACATCATCACTCCAAAAAAGATAGATTTCTCACATAAAAGTTAAAAGGCTTGCAGTTTACAATCCTGTGTTATCTTTGTTTAGTGTATGTTGATTCTATGCCTTTATCCTGTTTTTTTTATATTGACTGAGTGCATAAGTTGGGTAAAAATATCATGGTAAAATCATCCACTTGCTCAGGAATAATTACCTAGAGATGTAATCCTTTGGACTATTTTTACGACTGAAGTCTGCCAAATTACTGGCCTAGTTCTTATCATTGGCCACCCTATGTTAGATTCTCTCATACTTAACACACAACGTTTTGTGCTTGGACCCTTGTGGCTGCTGCTGGAATAGACAATCTCAAAGATGCTTGGAGATGAGTTAGCTACATGTAGAGCTAAACTTCTACTTAATCTTACAATTACGATAGTAAGCCAAGCTTCTACTTGATGAATATAATCTTGAAGACAATATAATCAACTTAATGTTGTAAAGAGAGTGGACGAATTTGATGAAACATTGTTTTAAAGAGAAAATTACGAAAGAGACCATATATTCACATTGCCACTCAATGCTCAAAAGTTTATTGGTTGACAAAATAAAAGAATAAAAGAATTTTTGGTATGTCCATGGTGTTCTTCTCTGAAGACAGATTATGAATTGGTGGTGGCACATTCTGGCGGGAAGCCCTGAAGAAATGGCTTGGCATCGGTGCAGTAGTTGTAGATCATGTAATTCTTCTGTGCCCAATTCATCCTCTCTTGGCTTGTTGAATCCAGTTCTTCAGTCATCCATGAATCATTCACACTGTTGGTTGTTGTGCTTGGAACTTTTTCACTGAAGTTTCTATATGAAGCAGTGAATGGAGCAGAGTTCCAATCAGTCTTAACAAGGCCTCCTCTAGTAGCCCAGTCATCAGCATTCCAGAGACTCGAGTAGATTCTCATGGGTTGCTTGTTTGGGAATGCAACACCTTTTGATTCTGAGTTCTTGAACTCTCTGATTGGGGTGCCATCTACAGAGAAAATTATTCGTTGTGGATTCCATAAGATGGAGTAAGTGTGGAAATCGGCAGTGGGGTCGAACCATAGGTAGAATTGTTGCTCTCTGCTACCCTTGCCTTGAGTGAACACATTGGTGTGAAGAATGTAGGGATCACCACTGAGGTTCCCCAAGAATTCAAAGTCGATTTCGTCGTGAGTTGGTCCTTGGGATGATAGATAGTAGGCTGTGACAGTTCCAGCTGAATTGCCAGAGACGAGCTTCAGCTGCATATCAATCTTGCCAAACAGGTACTCTCTCTTGGACTGGAATCCAGCCCCAGATGTTTTGTCAAGGGAGAGAGTGAGGAGTTCACCTCCATTCAGTATCTTAGCACGACCATCTCCCCAAGTGATATCAAAGTCTTGGTTCAAATTACTAGCTGACACTGTGAGTGCTAGTAGTGACACTAGAAAGATTGATGATGAAACAGTGATGGTGAAAGAAGAGGCAAAAGCCATATTGGAAGACTTGTATTTTGTTTGAACAAGTTGGAGATGTGACGGATGGATGATTTGAGTAATGTGTTATTAGCATGGTGAGTTTATATACAAGTGAAAATGTATTTTAGGAATCAAAGAATGAAGTAAGGTTAGTGTTTGGAAGTTTCAAAAACGTATGTAAAATTTTAATAATGAAGGGGGGCTGGTCTGGTTACAGCTGGGCGGAGAAGGTATTATCTTCGTCTTCATCATCACCATGGGACATGGCTAATGTACGAACCTTCACCAAACCACACCAACTCCACTCTCTCTCTGTCTCTCTATCGGTTTATGACGCGGTTTTTGGTGTTGGTGTTGTTCATTGGGCGCAAGACTACTTTTGGTTTGGTCAATGGTATGCTAGTATCAAATGACTCTCTATTCACAGCTGTCTTAACGCTTAGTTCTATTACCCATGCGCCTAACTCGTAAGATTTTTTCATATGGTAAAGCCCATGATTCCTTCCTGAATCACGGCCCAAGACCCAACTCCAAAGTTCCTGCAAAATAAGCTTGACTTTCATGCATCAAAATGTTTTTATCACTGTAACAAGTGGTGACATCTTTCAACATTATATATCTTCAGACTTCAATCAGACTTTAGACAAGGACTTCATTAACTATGTGCATACGGGAAGAGCACGGTATATGAAAATAAATCTACTCAGCCTCCTCCTTGTGCTTGGTTAGTGTTGGGATAGAGTTGGCTTGAATAATCCCACATCAAGTAAGGAGGAGTGCCTAGGGAAGGTGTCAGACATATAAGTGTCAACTCTACCCCTCTCTCCATGGGTTTGGAGAAGATAGAAAGGGGGTAGAGTTGGCCCTCATGTATTGAACACCCTCCCTAGTCACTAATCAGTGCTCTATTCTCAGACTGCATAGAAAGGTCCAAAGTATGCACGTACATTCTTTTCTTGTTTTTCACAACTGTCTTAACGCTTAGTTCTATTACCCATGCACCTAACTCGTAAGATTTTTTCATATGGTAAAGCCCATGATTCCTTCCTGAATCACGGCCCAAGACCCAACTCCAAAGTTCCTGCAAAACAAGCTCGACTTCCATGCATCAAAATGTTTTTATCACTGTAACAAGCGGTGACATTTTTCAACATTATATATCTTCAGACTTCAATCAGACTTTAGACAAGGACTTCATTAACTATGCGCATACGGAAGAGCACGGTATACAAAAAAATAAATCTACTCAGCCTCCTCTTTGTGCTTGGTTAGTGTTGGGATAGAGTTGGCTTGAATAGTCTCACATCAAGTAAGAAGGACTGCTTGGGGAAGGTGTCAGGCACGTAAGTATCAACTCTACCCCTCTTTCCATGGGTTTGGAGAAGATGGAGAGGGGGTAGAGTTGACCCTCATGTATTGAACACCCTCCCTAGTCACTAATCTCGCCCAATTAAGTTCTGTGAATCGAATCTCAAATGTCTTCCAATGTTGGGCGGTAACTAGAGAATTTTAAGACGATCACATGTTTTTCCATAAACTCCTCCCCACGGACTTCATCCGTTGCCGTAATGCCAATTGCTGGAGCTCCCTCTTTACGGAATCTAGTGCCTTCGACTGGAGTCTCCACAACGCCAGCCACCAAAATTTTTCCCAATATTTGTGCGAAAGAGGGCTTAGCCGCTCCTTCCACAGTTCCCCCGTTACCGGATCTCCCCATCATGTGGGGAGGTGTGGCGGCAGGAGGCGCCGACATCACATCCAGTTCGGTGCCAGTGTCGAATATTCAGAACAGGATCGTATCAGCAGAGTCGTATCGGTGCGCAAACAGGCTCTGAACCGTATCGGCGGCTGTGACGAAGATGCCACGGCAACCGAAACGTCGGCCCCCAGTTCTGTATCGCGGCCAAAACGGGAGCAGGGAGCACTGCACGAAGGACAACCGAGTTTTCTGCCTATATGTGACGGCCAGTATCGTCCAATATCATCCAGTATCGGCATACCGCGACCAGAGAAAGCCTTGCTATGCCGGCAATAGGTGGCTGAGCCACCTAGGGTTTTCGCTGTGGCTACCCTAGTTGCCACCAGTCGATGGCTAGGATGCAGTTCCACAGATGAGGGACGGTTGAGATTAGATATCGGCCAATGACCGAAATACCCTCAGACACTCCAAATCGCCCTCTAAGTTTTTCTTCCAACAATGAATAAGAGCTTCCTTGAATTGGGTTTGGTGATTAAGGACTATATGAAGGAGATGAGCTGGGTTGAATCTACTTTGAACTTCTCCGACGGATACCCCAAAAATGAAGCCATCAATGTTGGGATAGAGTTGGCTTGAATAGTCCCACATCAAGTAAGGAGGAGTGTCTGGGGAAGGTGTCAGACACATAAGTGTCAACTCTACCCCTCTCTCCATGGGTTTGGAGAAGATGAAGAGGGGGTAGAATTGGCCCTCATGTATTGAACACCCTCCCTAGTCACTAATCAGTGCTCTATCCTCAGACTGCATAGAAAGGTCCAAAGTATGCACGTACATTCTTTTCTTGTTTTTTGCAAAAAAAATTTAAAACAAAAAAATTGATCAATTAGTTTTAAAATCTTGTATAATATTTTGTTAAGTTGCCTTTCATTATAGTTGTTTTGCAAATTAAAGCTTACACGATATCAGCTATATGAACTAAACTGTTTGAAACCTCTTGGAAATGGGAAAATTGGAATAATAAGTGTTCCACCAATTGGTGGTACATCTCAATAAGTTCAAAACAGGAACGAAGGATCGTTGCATAGAGACCTTATTGAAAGACTATCCAACAGTTCTATCTTCAGCCAAAGCTTACTGGAAAAACATGTGAAACGTATAAGATGGTGGCTATATACTAAATAACCATCACTTCATTAAGCATCTTCGCCTCATTATTCACAAGCTAGACTGGCTTATTACACATTTTTTTGTAAACATCTTGCATGCATGAGCATGTATATATATCCCTGCTAAAAAGAGTTGAACAATTGGGACCTTCTCTATAAAGGATAAGTGGCTAAGTAGGTGATATTAACAAGTGGTCTACATGGTGGAGCATGCCCATAGTTTCATAAAGCTTGATTTCTTAAATTTCAAAAATTAAGAGCTACTGAGGTGCATACTATGGAAACAGGGGTTCATTCAATACAAGTCTATCTCATCCCATTGATGAATTCCTTTCCTATCAATAGTTGTCATTGAAATGATTCCCCAAAGTTTGCTCATTCAATTGGACCTGAAATATTATCATTTCTTCATTTCAGTGTAGTTGAAATTCTTGCTTGCTATCTATTATCTATTGCTATATTATGACTGATAAATCCACATTAATTGCGCTTTCAAAGAACAGATCGAGAGCACTTGTATTTGAAAATTCAACGTGTATAAATTGACTTTAAATACATACATCGAATATATTACATTGTAGAAGTATAACAATTAAGGACTACAATAAAATCGAAGAAAAGAATTTGGCTGTGCAGACGATATTGAATCAGCTAAGACATATTAATTGGTGTTGGCACACTCTGGAGGAAAGCCCTGAGGAAATCGCTTAGCGTCGGTACAGTAGTTGTATATCATGTAATTCTTTTGAGCCCACTTCATCCTCTCTAGGCTAGTTGAATCCAGTTCTTGATTCATCCACGAATTATTGGCACTGTTAGGTGATTTGTTTGGAATTTTTGCATTGAAATTCCGATAGGAAGCAGTGAAAGGTGCATGGGTCCAATCAGTCTTGACAAGGCCGCCTCTAGTAGCCCAGTCATCAGCATTCCAAAGACTAGAGTAGATTCTCATGGGTTGCTTATTAGGGAATGGAACACCCTTTGATTCAGAGTTCTTAAATTCTCTGATAGGAGTGCCATCCACGGAGAAGATGATTCGCTGGGGGTTCCAGAGAATGGAATAAGTATGGAAATCTGCAGTGGGATCGAACCATAGATAGAACTGTTGCTCTCTGTTACCCTTTCCTTGGCTGAACACATTGGTGTGAAGTATGTAGGGGTCTCCGCTTAGGTTCCCCAAGAACTCAAAGTCTATTTCATCATGTGTTGGACCTTGCGATGATAAATAGTAGGCGGTAACAGTACCAGCCGAGTTACCAGGAACTAGTTTCAGCTGCATATCGATCTTACCAAACAGATATTCTCTCTTGGACTGGAAGCCAGAACCGGATGTTTTGTCGAGTGACAGAGTTAGGAGTTGCCCACCATTCAGTATCTTAGCACGACCATCTCCCCAAGTGATATCAAAGTTTTGGTAGAAATTACTAGCTGAAACTGCTAATACCAACAGAAAGAGAAGCAAGATTGATGAAACATTATTAATGAAAGAAGAAGCCATATGTGAGACTTGTATGATGATATGGAAGCGACTTAGATGGATTGTTTTAAGATATAGGATTTGGAGATTGATGAATAATTTGTTTGAAGAAATTGTTGGAAAATGTGATCGTCGATTTGTGATATGTTGTAGCAATGTTGGGTTTATAATTATATACAAGTGAAAGTGTCGGACTAGAGGTTGCTAGATTGAAAAAAACGAGTAAATGAGTAGAGTTGGCTACAGCTGGACCAAAGTTACCATCTCACTCGGTTTTTTGGTGGGCGCTTTGGTGTCAGGGTGTACTAGTGGAGTGGTTGGAGTTGAACGAAGTTTCAAGAGCCTGTACTTCACTTTGGCCAATTGGACCCGCAGCTATTCAATGTCCAGCATCCCCAGCTGTCTTGACATTTGTATATTGCCCATTCATGCACAGTTCTTCTGGTCAATCGCATTAGTTCTAGAAGTTTAGTACTCAAAACCAGTGGCATCTTTGCACATATTCTACATTGCAAAGTTGCAATTGACCTATAGTACCCTACTAATGATTATTTAAGAGTGGTTATTGTGTATGTGTCACTGTAATATTAAATTTAAATTTTGTTTGGAGGAGGGGGTTTGTGGATAAGGTCAAGTGACTCTGCATGTGACAACAAATCTTACAACTAAGATTAGGATGACTCAAATTCATGGGGTTAAGTATTACAACTGAATTGTATATGGGAGAGTGGTGATTGGTGAAGCGACTCTTTAAACAATAAATTTTGCTTGACATACGTAGTGTCTCGGACTAGCAATTCGTGCGGTAATAGCTATCCAATTTACTAGTAAATCTATAAGTAGTTATTTTGACGAACACAAATATTAACTTGAGAATGCACAATATCAATCTGTAGACAATATAACGATGTACAATAGTCAACAAAAGCTTTCATTAACATTCAATAAATTACAATGGGGAGTTACGTTCGAAAGGACGTTGCTCAAGACTAGTTTGATGTTATCGATCGATGGAAATACAAGTTTAAAGTTGAAAAGCAATGCAAAGAAAACAATAAAAATGTTAGTGGTACAGTTTGGCCCGACTATGCAATGAAAGCAACACGTCCTCATAGTCAAGAGCTCAAACATTCACCCTATAATATAAATGTTGAGCATTTTGGCACTTTTCAAAAGAGAACATTGAATTTTGAGACCATTAAAAAAGTTTTGAAATGCCTCTGACGTTGATTTTCCTGACCAACAATACTAGTCCTGACACATAGTAAGATAACTATTGGAATTTCGTAAGCAACACCAACTCTGAACTCACGTCTAGTCCAGCTGTTGTAATAAACCAATAGGGATACATCGACTCATATATACAATCTTAATGTTTTTATTTATTTGACTTCTTCTATGCATAATCATTGGAACCTTAATACTTGACACATTGTAGCTTAAAATCATTTAAGATGAAATCCTTTCAATATCGCAATATTTTATAACCTCCAAGGATTACCATGCTAGGCAAGTCTCAACGTACATTGGATAAAGTCGGTGAGTACGTGTACTAGATATTCCTTGTCCAATTGGCAAAAAAGGTTAACAGTGTGTAAGTGATTATTAAGGTATAGCCACTCCACAGTCCACAACACCACCAAAACCGCGTGAGAGAATGCATGGTGTGTAGAATATTAACTAGGTTCTATCTGAGACGAGTGTCCCTCTTCACCCAGCTGTTGCCAACTTTCACCAACATGGCTTTTGAAGGTTCAAGGCAACTTCAAACTTTACTTTGCTTGCATTCCTCAGCACTTTCACTTGTATATAAATCCACGAATGCTATCTTCATTCAAATCATCCAACACAACTCCATTTATTCAAACAAAAAACATCGGTCGCCATTTCAACACAAGTTTCATTATGGCTTCTTCTTCTTTCTCCATTGCTTCATCAATCTTACTGGTGTCTCTACTGGCACTGACCTCAGCTAGTAATTTCAACCAAGATTTCGATATAACTTGGGGAGATGGTCGTGCTAAGATACTCAATGGAGGTGAACTTCTCACTCTCTCCCTTGACAAAACATCTGGCTCTGGATTCCAGTCCAAGAGAGAGTACCTCTTTGGCAAGATTGATATGCAGCTCAAGCTCGTCTCTGGCAATTCAGCTGGAACTGTCACAGCATACTATCTATCATCCCAAGGACCAACTCACGACGAAATCGACTTTGAATTCTTGGGTAATCTCAGTGGTGATCCCTACATTCTTCACACCAATGTGTTCACTCAAGGCAAGGGTAGCAGAGAGCAACAATTCTACCTATGGTTCGACCCCACTGCCGATTTCCACACTTACTCCATTCTATGGAACCCAAAACGAATAATCTTCTCTGTAGATGGCACCCCAATCAGAGAGTTCAAGAACTCAGAATCAAAAGGTGTTGCATTCCCAAACAAGCAACCCATGAGAATCTACTCAAGTCTCTGGAATGCTGATGACTGGGCTACTAGAGGAGGCCTTGTTAAGACTGATTGGAACGCTGCTCCATTCACTGCTTCATATCGGAACTTCGGTGAAAAAGTCCCAAGCACAACAACCAACAGTGTGAATGATTCATGGATGACTGAAGAACTGGATTCAACAAGCCAAGAAAGGATGAATTGGGCACAGAAGAATTATATGATCTACAACTACTGCACCGATGCTAAGCGATTTCCTCTTGGATTCCCTGCAGAGTGTGCCAACACCAACTAATTCTGTCTATAGAAAGATTATGAACACACAATCAAATTCTTTCAATTTTTTTTTTACCTATTTTAGTTTTGTGATGATTAGAAAAAGAGCAATAGTTAGAGTGTTTGACAATGTTATATATATCCCAATTATATAAGCAAATAGAATTTGTGCACATTCGTTTCTCCACTTTGAAATAAGTCTTTTCATTTCTTTTGTCTATGCTCCTTGATTTTTAGAGGTCAGTCTGAATTTAGCTCACCTGAAATACCTAACCACAGAATGTTTTTTAGTTTCCTTCAATAAAGATATAACCCTCCCTCGTTGTTTTCCTCGTCAATTAGAATTCCCCTTTCTTTTAAATAGACCATGTGAAATAGGAGGGCTTTTAGGATTCCTCGACAATTTAATTAGGAGTATTTTTAATTTCCTTTTAAGATTATGCATTATTTTATTTAAGAATAGATTGTTTATTATTTTAGTATTTTTTTTCTTTTAGAAATAGACAGTTTTTTTTAGGATTTACTTTTTTCTTTTACGTAATATTTATTTTATCGTTTAGGAAGAGATTCTGAACCAGTCCAATGGGGAAACTGAAGCTGATGCAACAATGGAGGAAGATGAAAACATACAAGGGAGCAGATTCAAGACGAGATCAGGAAGATTAAAGAAGTGCATGCTCCTCTCCCCTTCCATCTATTGATTGGAAGATTAAGGCATGGTTGTATGCCATTGATTGAAACACAAGTTCTTGCAGAGTTTGTAGGAGAGCAGCCCATGTTCATCTCCCCTTCCACACCACCGTCACTCACCAACTCGCGACAGAACCAAAACAAAGCTCGCGCTCTCTCGTCTCCCTCTGTTTTCCTTCCTTTCCCTCTTTTTGTTCCTCCATCACGCCAAACAGCCCACGCACGACCACCGTCCAGCCAGCCTCCACCTCGCCTTCCTTCCTCATCTGTCCTTTCTCTCGTGACCAACAAATCACCTCCGACCACCACGACAGTTCATCACTTCCCCCTCACCATCTATGTCTCTTGCAAGTTCAGTGACGAATAAGCAGGACCCAAGCAACGCAGGGAGCATCTCCTCTCGCAAAGTAGTAAACAGGTTTTGGAGCTGGTCAACGACAGAATACGCTCGCGAGGGGCGACAAACCAGGCGGTTGCAACGAGAATCTCGCTGGAGACAAAGGTGCAGAGAATCTGGTGGGAGAAAACAGTTTTTCAAATCGATTTGGCTATTCGCATCCCAGTCCATTACTCTGAGCCACCACAGTCCACCAGTCATATTTTCTCGGGATTCGTGTTCGTGCAGAGATGAATTCTGCCTACACCAGTGTTGTGACATCATCCACCCTGATTTTCTAGCCCCTGTAGATGCGACTTCAAATTTACCAACAGAGGTGCAGCAGCTAGCAGAGTTTTCTGTCCTGATACCAGAGGATTTTCCTCCTGGACTGCCGCTAGAGGATTCCGATGACACTGTTGTGAACTCGATGATGAGTTCTTTCCAACCCGGAGTGACTGATGCATGAGGGTTTGTAGGGTTCCTAATTTTGGTTCCTAGAGTTCCTAATTTGCTCTCAAAGTTATTTACTAGATAACTTTGAGAGATCTTTCAATTTAATTATAAGTATTTTTAGTTTCCTTTTAGGATTAGGCATTATTTTTTTAGGAATAGACTATTTGTTATTTTAGTATTTATTTTATTTTTCTTTTAGAAATAGGCAGTTTCTTTTTAGGATTTACTTTTTTCTTTTAGGTTCTTGATTCATCCACGAATTATTGGCACTATTAGGTGATTTGTTTGGAATTTTTGCATTGAAATTCCGATAGGAATCAGTGAAAGGTGCATGGGTCCAATCAGTCTTGACAAGGCCACCTCTAGTAGCCCAGTCATCAGCATTCCAAAAACTAGAGTAGATTCTCATGGGTTGCTTATTAGGGAATGGAATACCCTTTGATTCAGAGTTCTTAAATTCTCTGATAGGAGTGCCATCCACAGAGAAGATGATTCGCTGGGGGTTCCAGATAATGGAATAAGTATGGAAATCTGCAGTGGGATCGAACCATAGATAGAACTGTTGTTCTCTGTTACCTTTGCCTTGGTTGAACACATTGGTGTAAAGTATGTAGGGGTCTCCGTTTAGGTTCCCCAAGAACTCAAAGTATATTTCATCATGTGTTGGACCTTGCAATGATAAATAGTAGGCGGTAACAGTACCAGCTGAGTTACCAGGAACTAGTTTCAGCTGAATATCGATCTTACCAAACAGATCTTACCAGTACTAGTTTCAGCTGCATATCCAACTCCAAATTTCATGCAAAACAAGCTTGACTTCAATGCATCAAAATGTTCACTTAGCGGTAGAAAGCATACCGGAAGCATCTGCCTTGACATCATTAAAACGCAGCAGATATTTGTTCCACTCGCCTCTCAATGGTATCACACATAACGGATTGCTCCAATTCAGCATGAGAAGCTTCATCGAAAGCTGATTTCTCGACAGATAACTCTTTTTCCACATCACGTAGACCATTGCAAACCCCATCTAACTTGGCTTTCAAAGAGTCAAGCTCAGCAGCAGATCGATCCCGCATATCCTTCGCCTCCATCAATGACTTTCAAGCAGCACCTTCAGCTTTCTCCGAGTTCGTGCATTGCATTTTTAATACATCAAATTGAAAAAGAACATGAGAAAACACCAACAATAACGCCGCCAATCTCCTCTCGAACAGAACCATTTGATCACGATCGGCTCAATAAACTGAGCACATCACCCTTGCATAAGCGAGATGATTCATCTCGTCCATTATCTGCTCAAGACCATGGTCAATGTTATCAAACGGGTCAAGTACAAGCTTTGAAAGCCTTTCCACCGACCGCCTGTGCCATTCATATACCAACTTACATGCATCGTCTTGCACGTCAAGCTGAGTGAACCAGTAGAACTTGCCATCAGATTTGATACGGATATCTTTCAGGCCAGGCTCAATCCAACTAATCCATGGATGAAGGACACGAGATCCGATAGCACTGAAAAACCACCCTCGACAGCTAGAAAACAGAAGGAATAGCAGTAACAATGAAAAAACCACGTTTACCCTCCCATCGGAGCAGAAGAAACCTAATGAACAGGAGAGAAAACTAGGAACCCGATCACTTCGCTGACATCAATAGAATGAGAAGAAGAATGATCTTGAAACTCTGACCATCACCAATGTCTTTAGACTACTCCATCGCTAGCTGAAGCATCTTTTCATTAATGACCCGGGGATAATCGTTAGACAATTCAGCAGCATCCGAGACACCGCAAGCAGAAAGAAACTCCATCTCGTTGTCATTCAGCGGACGAGTAATCTCCTTCTCGCTCATTTCCAACACGAGTCTCAATTCCTCACCCTCATAAAAAGAATCACAATCTCCTTTTGCAACATCGTCAAGAGACAAACTCGGGCTAGACACAACCCCCATAACTTCCTGAATAGGATTCGAACAAGACACAATCCAAGAAAAACCACGATTACAGAGTAATTTCTTTCTCAAAACTCGACCAAGGTCTATCGGCAACCGCCTTTACGGATTCGTAGACCTCGCAAGCTTTCTTTTTCTTGAAGCAAGAGTTGTTATATCAACAGGAGCATTGAGATTCGTAGCGCGCCAATCCGAACTCACTTCTAAATCAACGAAAACATCACTAATGCCAGCGTGAACAGCTAAAGGCTTTAGCACGGGAATTGGTAAGTAAAGCTAGTTCCACTTCACTCATAGTGTACAAACCACTACTGTAACGACCCAATTCGCACAGTAAGATATTGTCCGCTTTGGGCCCAACCGGCTCGCACGGCTTTAAAAGGCCTCTTACTATGGGGATCCAACCACGCACATAAATAGCACATTATCATCCCGCACCCAGGCGACGTGGGACTATGATCTCTTCTTGGTAGTTAGTCCAACCCCTCTTGGGATCCATATGCCTGTTGGGCCTATTGGGCTCCAACCCTCACCCTCCTTCTCAGGTCCGCCCACACAAGGGTCTCACAGTCCACCCCCTTAGGGCCCAACGTCCTCGTTGGCCACACAGACCCAACGTCCACGTCGGCACACTTCCGGCTGGGTCAGGCTCTGATACCATTCTATATCGACCCGATCCGCATGGTAAAATATTGTCTACTTTGGGCCCAACCGGTCCGCACGGCTTTAAAAGCCCATTTACTATGGGGATCCAACCTCGGACATATATAGCACATCACCATCCTGGGTCCGTCGTCTGGTAAGGAAGATAAGAAGATGGTCACCTATCTGTTCAAGAGGTTGAGGAAATAAATCAAGTTCTAGAGAGGAGCAAAAATGAGGTGAGTCGTTCGTTGGATGATCGTGAGAAGATGTGCATCTCTACTCATGGCGTGCCCCACTTCGCCAAGTGGTCTAATGATGACCCTGGTGCACTCAATAATAAGATGTTTAAGCTTATATGGATCGATCAAAGGATCTAAATACTATGAGGACCATAGCAGACTTTGACTTTAACCCACTGAACGAATAAGAGGTCGTTGGTCGGGGTCAAAGTTTTAAGTCTCCACCACCTTCTTCTCCTATTTGTGTTGATGATACAATGGAGTTTCCTGCTTCTCTGTTTGTTCCTCACACTTCTGCTACGGCCTGTTCCATTCCTACCACTAGTGGTTATCTCACTCCGCCAAAATTTGAAATATATGATGGCATTTCCAACCCAACCGATCATTTGAGACACTTCCACCACATGATGGCCCTAAAGGAAACCACATAGTCGATCTTATGTAGGACATTTCCAATTAGCCTCACGTCTACAACAATGAACTGGTTCAATAGCCTACTCTCGAGGTCAATAGATTCATTTCAAGCTTTGGCCACCGCTTTCACCACCAGATTCATTGGAAGCCAGCAGATGAGGAAAGGGCCACACTACCTCCTGCACATTAGGCAAAAGACCGAAGAAACAATACGGGGATATGTCACCCACTTTACTAATGAATTGACAATGATTGACGGATATAGCGGCGACACAGCCGTTGCAACCTTTGTGGCTGGATTCAAGAGAGGCCCCTTCTTTGACGTTCTTAACCTAGAACCTCAAGGGTATGACAATCCTGCTAAAAATAGCACAAAAACACACCTCCCTTGAGGAAATGAAGGCAGCCAGGAGAAAATATGACCAATAAAGAGAAATTTTTTAAGGAAACGGGAAAGAAATGAAAAAAGAAAACAAAACGATGGACAATAGGAAGGCAACAACCCATCAAAGAAACATCGAAGTGGCGGAAGGAGTGATTCGCGACTACGAAAATTCGGGATTCTACAACCAACGCAAACTCAACAAGAGTGGGTAACGAGTATGATGAAAACCACATACAAGCCATATACAACCCTGAAGACAAGTCGAGCAAATATACTAAAACACCTAGTGAAATAGGATAACGTCAATTGACCGCTATGGATGAGAGGTGATCCAAAAGGGAGAGACAAAAACAAATATTGTTCATTCCATAAGGATCATGGGCACAAACTGAAAAACGCTACAATTGAAAAGATGAAATCAAGCACTAGGCTCAGAAAGTACAACTCAACGAGTTCATCGGAATGCCAGATAAACAAATCAAATTGAAGGAGAAAGCAGACAACGTTGTGGGATCAAAAGAACAGATTACGGAGTTGATATACGCCACACACTGCATAGCTGGAGGAAGCAAAGCACACGAAGCAACTACGTGAACTCCTCACTCGAACCGATATATATCAGAACAAGGGTACTGAAGAAACATTTCATGAACGCACAAAGCATGGAGATGTTTGACCCAACCAATTCGTACGAATCAAAAGATCTCATCAGCTGTTGCAAGCTCGACCCGAACCACTACCGACAAAGCTGTCAGCAACACACTCGACCAAACCCTGATGATTGACACCAGACATGGTGATGGCATCAACATGATTTGACAGTTTAGTGTTGACAAAAGCGCGGTCAAACAATTTGGTAATGACATAAGCATGATCAAACAAGACAATATTACTCAGCCATCGGATAGAAAAGCACCTTGAGCCTACCAGTCACAACATCATACACAGCATACGAGGATGAAGCGAAGAAAAACAAAGCAATAATAACACCAGCCTCCAATACGAAGGCTGACAATGAGCACAGGAAGACAAAAAAAATAGTACTTTGAACTAGCGTAAATGCCCTAACGGTTAAGGCTGATGAAAACATCAAGGAAATATCAATAAGATTATGAATTCAGAAACTCAAAATTTTCGCTTGGACAACAAAATAGATACGTCAATAAATTATCCATACAAAGCAATCAAACAACAAAAGTCGGACACACACAACTTCTATATATATCACAATTATATAAGCAAATAGAATTTGTGCACATTCGTTTCTCCACTTTGAAATAAGTCTTTTCATTTCTTTTGTCTATGCTCCTTGATTTTTAGAGGTCAGTCTGAATTTAGCTCACCTAAAGTACCTAACCACACAATGTTTTTTAGTTTCCTTCAATGAAGATATGACCCTCCCTCCCTCCCTCGTTGTTTTCATCGACAATTAAAATTCCCCTTTCTATTAAATAGACCATGTGATATAGGAGGGTTTTTAGGATTCTTCGACAATTTAATTAGGAGTATTTTTAGTTTCCTTTTAAGATTAGGCATTATTTTTTTTAAGAATAGACTACTTATTATTTTAGTATTTTTTTCTTTTAGAAATAGACAGTTTTTTTAGGATTTACTTTTTTCTTTTAGGTAATATTTATTTTATCGTTTAGGAAGAGATTCTGAACCCAATTTGGGCCAGATTTTTGGCAGATTACTTATTTTATTACGTATTTCGTTTTAGTAAAATTCATTGATCATTGAAAATTGCCATTTTTTGGTAAAATTCTAATAATAAGTTTTAGCTATAAAGCCCGGCTTGTGGGCTAATTTATAGACAGTTTTTTATTTGCATAATTTTGAATTGACATTAGAGATATTTCTCTGTGTTTTGGGCGATTATTTGTATTTTTCCTAATGAATTGTCTGTTAGAAGTAGCTCGCAGGATAATCGCTATTCTGCCCGGCATCAATTGGTATTAGAGCTTCAACATCTTCTTGGGGTGAGATTTCATCAATTTCTATGACTGGTGGTCGTGGTTAGGGTTGTCGCGGGCAGGTTCCGAACGAGGAAGTCCCTCACTGTGATCGTAACATTAAGAATATGATGATTGAAGATTTACATAGGCAAGTTGCAAAGTTAACCCAGCGTTTAACGGCGCAGAATTTTGGTAATCATGAGATGAAAGATCACAATTCTGATTCCAGTTTCGAAAACCTGTATCACAATCGTGCTCGACTCTGGGAGCGCCGTGGTCGGGAGGATTGTCATGGAAATCTCGGTTTCAAAGTGGATTTACCCGAGTTTTTTGGTACGTTATAGGGTGAAGGATTCGTGGACTGGTTGAATGAAGTTGAGCGTATTTTGGAGTATAAGGAAGTCCTAGATCGTGTCAAGGAGAAATTGGTCGCCAAAAAACTCAAAGGTCAAACATCTGCGTGGTGGGAGCAGTTAAAGCGGGCACGAGACAGGCAGGGCAAGGCCAAGATCACTGATTGGGAGAAGATGAAGGGTCACTTCCTTCCTTTCGGCTACACTCAACCCTTATTTCAGCGACTTCACTCGTTGATGAAATATACACTATTGAAGGAATACAAACAAAGTGTCAAATCTTCTGTGTTTGTGGACAAGCGAATTGGGGAACAAAATAATGCGCTCGACAAGTTCGGCAAAACCATTTTACGTTTTCAGCGTAAGCGACACTACAAACAAAAAATAAAAAATAAAAAAATCAGATATTATAAATACCGACCCGATCTACAGATCCCTCTCTTATTCTGTTTTTCATTCTTCTCTTCACAACAATCTCTCTGTTTTCAAAGCAAATATGAGCAATCCGAACCCCAATCAAGCCGAAGCTTCAGACTGGAAGGTAACAAAGAGGGATTTCAGTACAGCGATTATGGAACGGAAGAAGGTCGCGAATTGGCTCGTTGTTGATGAGGCTGTGACTGATGAAGAAAATGGGTTTTGTGACGATGAATGTGACAATTGTTCTGATTTTGATGAAGACCAAGCTTCTCTGAATTTGAATGATTCTGATGGGGAAACTGAAGCTGATGCAACAATGGAGGAAGATGAAAACATACAAGGGAGTAGATTCAAGACGAGATCAGGAAGATTAAAGAAGTGCATGCTCCTCTTCTCTTCCATCCATTGATTGGAAGATTAAGGCATGGTTGTATGCCATTGATTGAAACACAAGTTCTTGCAGAGTTTGTAAGAGAGCAGCCCATGTTCCTCTCCCCTTCCACACCATCGTCACTCACCAACTCGCGACATAACCAAAACAGAGCTCGCGCTCTCTCGTTTCCCTCTGTTTCCTTCCTCTCCCTCTTTTTGTTCCTCCATTACGCCAAATTGCCCACGCACGACCATCGTCCAGCCAGCCTCCACCTCGCCTTCCTTCCTCATCCGTCCTTTCTCTCGCGACCAACAAATCACCTCTGACCACCACGATAGTTCATCACTTCCCCCGCACCATCTATGTCTCTTGCAAGTTCAGTGACGAATAAGCAGGACCCAAGCAACGCAGGGATCATCTCCTCTCGCGAAGTAGTAAACAGGTTTTGGAGCCGGTCAACGATAGAATACTCTCGCGAGGGGCGACAAACCAGGCGGCGCAACGCAAATCTCGCTGGAGACAAAGGTGCAGAGAATCTGGTGGGAGAAAACAATTTTTCAAATCGATTTGACTATTCACACCCCAATCCATTACTCTGAGCCACCACAGTCCACCAGTCGTATTTTATCGGGATTCGTGTTCGTGCAGAGATGAATTCTGCCTACAATAGTGTTGTGACATCATCCACCCTGATTTATAGCCCCTGTAGGCACGAAATCAGATTTACCAGCAAAGGTGCAGCAGCTAGCAGAGTTTTCTGTCCTGATACTAGAGGATTTTCCTCCTGACTGCCGCTAGAGGATTCCGATGACACTGTTGTGAACTCGATGATGAGTTCTTTCCAACCCGGGGTGACTGGTTTGTAGGGTTCCTAATTTGGGTTCCTAGAGTTCCTAATTTGCTCTCAAAGTTATTTACTAAATAACTTTGTGAGATTTTTCAATTTAATTATAAGTATTTTTAATTTCCTTTTAGGATTAGGCATTATTTTTTTTAGGAATAGACTATTTGTTATTTTAGTATTTTATTTTATTTTATTTTTTCTTTTAGAAATAGGCAGTTTCTTTTTAGGATTTACTTTTTTCTTTTAGAAATAGGCAGTTTCTTTTTAGGATTTACTTTTTTCTTTTAGGTAATATTTCTTTTATCGTTCAGGAAGAGATTCTGAACCCAATTTGGGCCAGATTTTTGGCAGATTACTTATTTTATTACGTATTTTGTTTTAGTATGATTATTGGAAATTGTCATTTTTTGGTAAAATTCTAATAGTGAGTTTTAGCTATAAAGCCCGGCTTGTGAGCTAATTTAGAGACAGTTTTTATTTACATAATTTTGAATTGACATTAGAGAAATTTCTCTATGTTTTGGACAATTATTTTGTATTATTCCTTATGAATTATCTGTTAGAACTAGCTCACAGGATAATCGCTATTCTGCCCGACGTCGCCATGTCTGGACTTGGCCTTTATCTTGACTTGGCCAAACTTGATGGCTTGAAATTATTTGTAAAATTTTGAATACAGGTATCATCATTGAAGAAAAGCTTCAATGGCTTAGAAAAAAGTGAGCTTGATTAATTGATAGACAAGAATTTGCTGAAAGAAAATGCACAAATTTGTTTTGAACATTAAAGTCCCCCGCCCTGTTTTTCATTTATATTTTTTCAATCGAATACAGTCTAAAAGTTAAAACTTACATAGAAGCAAATCAATAAATAAATGCAATTTTTGGAAGTGTAATTAAAGAGAATCTAAGTACAGCTAGAAAATATAATAAGACCATCAGTGTAATATGGTTTTGCTCAATGCATTGTGAGAAGGTGTTGGCAAGTGAGGTGTGTTGTGAAGAATGGAAGATCCACATTACTCGAACATGGATAGTTCTAGACAAACTGACTTCAACTGATTGTTTAAAGTTTGAATGCCCTTTGGAGAAGACATGGATCGTCCTAGATTAACATTGCAGCGTCCAATACATATCTTCAAAATTCTACTCAACGGCCCAAAAAGACTGGCCTGAATAATATGTATTATAATGTTGTTTTAATTAAATGAGAAAACTTGCCATTGCCTTACAATTCACACCAATATAGGCCTGTTTGGTTGCATGAAAAACATATATGAAAATTGCAACTCTTTCCGTGAATTCAATTCCGAGGAAATCCCGATCTAGATTTTCATGAGTAGTGAAAAAACCAAACAGCGAAAATCTATATGATAGGGAAAATGGATTGAATTTCTATGGAAAATGGCTAACCAAATAGACTCTAAAAAATTTTCTTTTTTCATGAAAAATCTGTTTGAAAACCAATTTCCGATTCTTTTTATTAAAACCCCGTAAAATAATTTCCTGATACACCAATAGCAACTATGGTGATGTGGCAAATCAAAGGTGTGCCAACAATTCTAGTCATTTTAAAAAAAAAAATAAAAAAAACCTAGGAATCCTTCTATTACCAAATCAAAGGTGTGCTGAGCTTGACAGTTGCGTCATTGATTTGCCACCACGATCACCGTTTCATACCTCTCTTCAAGTCTCTCAATCCCAAACAATTCTTCTATTACCAAATCATATTCAATTGATCTAGAAATGGGTGTAACCATTCCATTGAAAATCATATGTCCTAAAAATCGAACATTTGTTTGAAATAGATTGATTTTAGTATGAGATAAAACTAAACCATTTTTCTTAATACATTTTTCAAATTGATAAAGGTGATTTCAGTGAGCTGGGATTGATTCAGAGAATACCAGTATATCGTCGATATACACAATGGTAAATTGAGAAAAAGGAGAAAGAATATCATTCATGATATTCTGAAACTCACTATGAGCATTTTTTAAACCAAAGGGCATTACATTCCATTCGTAATGGCCAAAGGGAACATTGAAGGCAGTTTTATACCTATCTTTGGGATGAATTTGGATTTGCCAAAATCTAGATTTAAGATCAAGTTTTGAAAAGACACAAGCATTATGGAGTATCTTCAATAGATCTCTTTTATGAGGAATTGGATATCTTATCCATTGTAAAACCTGATTTAAGGGTTTATAATTTATAACTAAGCGAGGACTACCTCGTTCGAGTTCAGCAGCTTTTCTAACATAGAAGGCCGCACAACTCCAAGGAGACTTGGAGGCTCTGATGAGACGTTTTTCTATTAATTGATGGGTTTCTGTTTTACAGTATTCCATTAGTTCGCTATTCATTTGATTAAGGCGATCTTTCGTAGGAATTTTACGTTCATCAAACCCTAGTTCGTATGGAAGACGGACTACATGTTGGGATCTATGCCAGAATGCATTTGGAAGATTGGAATAGAGTTCCTCTTGCAGATGTTTTTGATATTGAATAATTTGATATTGAATTTTGGGATCAAGAAGTTGATCAGCAATTCTTTGTATTCAATTTCTTGTTTTAATAAATTTAATTGTTGTTGTTTATATGTAATAAAATTTAAAAATCCTTATTTAACTTGATTAAGTTCATAAATTTCTGGTTTGAATAAAAATGGAAATTCAAGTTTGGTTCCTAAATAGGAGGTTTGGATTCCTTCTTTTGAGACTGTGAAGGGTGAAATGGAATTGATAAAAGGAGTTCCTAATATCATTGTTTGTTCCATATTTCTGACAAGGAGAAAATGCTGCTTAATGCAGATTTTATCTTTACAGATATGGGCATTAGGAAGTTTGTGAAAGATTTCAAGACGAGAGTTGTCAGTGGTGTACAACTTCTGCGTTGTTTTCTTGAAATACTTAGAAGGAACTATGCCTTCTTTAATGCAGTTCATGTCAGCGCCTGAATCTATTAAGGCAATGACCGAGATGAGAGTTTCATTTTGAATAAACAAATCAATAGCCACAAACCATTTTTGGATGGTCACTTGATGAGATATGATTTGTTTTTTATTAATATTGTTTAAAAATTGCGATTCATCATCTTCAACTTCCTTGGAGGAAGGTTCACCAAAAGAGACGTGTGGTTGATTATTTTGAAGTGTTTGAATTTGAAGATTGGTTAAAGTTTGATTTTGTTTGAGGAGAGTAATCTCTTTTTGATGGTATTAACTTCAAATTGAAGATCAGAAAGACTGAATGGAGAGGAAGAAAATGTAGATCGTTTAAATCGATCTATAATTTCTTTGTGATCATAGAATGGATTAATGATCTCAAGAATAGGTTTGGGTCGAGTTATGAAAGTCTTAATATGCTGAAGATATTCTATCTTCAGATTTGGATCATCAATTTTACCCACAAAATCTAACAATTTTGAGATTGTTTTGACTGAGATAACATATTGATTTTTTATTTAGAATGATGACAATGGCAAGCACTTGCTGCACATGTCTCAGATTGATCTGATGACTTATCTGAATCTGAGGAGTATTTTAAATTCCCTATTTGGAATTCATCATCCGTGTATTCAACCTCAGAGTCAATAATAGTACATAAGAACATATGTTTCATGTTCTCAGGAATATCCAATGCTTGGATCTTTTGGGTCGTTCTACAATTTCTTGCATAATGGCCTGGCTGACCACACTTAAAGCAAACGGGCTTTGATGTGGGTTTCTTATAAATTGGTTTGGGCTTGTGAGTCCCATGTCTTTTGGGCTTGCTATAATATTTTTTTAAATCTTTTGCAGGCTTTGGACCATAAGGCCTTTTAGACTTAAATTGTCTTGCAGGATGAGACCTGTATTTTTGTTTTGAAGATAACTGGACTGGAGCTCTAAAATCTTCAAAACCATACTGTTGGCAAAAATCTCCTAATTCTTTAGGCCCATTGACATGTTGTTTCTTTAGTTGTCTTTTGAGCCTCAGATCATTGCATATCTGAAGAGCACATTTATTAATAAAGGCAATTAAATCGCCAAAAGTTAACTGATCATATTGGATATCTCCATTAAATTGGTCTTGAAGATCCTACCTAATGAGGTGCAAATAATGAAACCATTACAGAAGAAAGAAGATAACAGGAGAGAAAGAGTACATAAATAATAATATAATCAACCAGATGCATATAATTAAAATAAATGCATACATATTTTGAAAATTAACTTTGATCTAAAGCAATCGATCGATACAGCTCTAAGACAGTTTCCTGTTTTACACTTAGAGAGCCACTGTAAGATCTTATCAGAGTTTAGATTTTAGTTAAGGTTTGAGAAAGAAATAGAAATAGAAATATGCTTATATATTGAAAATAAAAAGATTACAGAAGAGACTTACTAGAGAAGGATGTACAAGAGAAGGAAGAAGGCGGAAGATTACAAGTAGAGATACTAGGGGTACAAACAGGAGATAGGGTTCTAAGTGCGTCTGAGTCTTGCTCTAAGACTTGGCTCTTATTTATACAAGATAGAGGAGAAAAGAAGAGAGAAGGGATAAGCCTTCTCGAAACTTGAGTGGAGGATGAGCTGGATGCTTATCCTTTTGAGTGAGTGGAGGAGAACAGTTGAAGATGCTTCGAATGTTCACCTTTTGACTGTCGGCAGGTACTGTTGAAGATGCTTCGACTGTAGCTGCATGCTTTGAACTGTAGCTTCACGCGGATGCTTTTGACAGAATAAAAGTTGCTTGTCGGTTTGTTTGTACTGTGGCCGAAAGCAATTTTGTTTGGACATAGAGCTGGCAGATGTTGCCTTTGATAATGGACGTGGGTCCATTACAAATCTCGAGGATCAAAGATGTTGAAACAATCATCTTCATTGAGATCAACTGTTGGATCGTTTGCTTCATCTGAACAGATCTGGGACAGAGTTTCCATAAGCTGAGCTTTGGTAGGTTTTGCAAGAATATGCTTCATAATCTGTTGTTTCAGAAGCTTTGCACTGGATGATGCTTCTAGCAGAGGGTCAGCTTGTAAATGTAATTGTGGTGTAGAAGACACCTCTTTTTTGGAGAAGAAGGCAAGGACGCCTTTCTTGGTAACTTTGGAGTGGTCAAATCGTTGCCACCACTTGACCTTTGAACGGTGACAAAACCATTGGGGTTTATTCTTTGACAGGGTTAGCGAAAAATCAAGTTGGGAACAGACATAATCCCAACACATGATCCATGCTAAATTAAAACGAATGAAGAACCAAACAGATAACACCTGCTCATTTACAGGCATAGGAGGTTGGTAGTTTTCTTTGAAAACATTCCATCCTTCTTTAACTGAGGGAGGAAGAATGTCGACGACTGGGCCAAAGAAACTCCACCAAACATGTTGGAACCAGAATGGAAGAGTTTTTTGATTGAATTTTTTTCAAAATAAAAAGAACCAAGAGTGGCCACTTTGATGAGGACTGACTAAAAAGGCTCTTAACCACACATTTTTGTAGTCAAGATAATTATAAGATGGAGGGGAATAATCCTGAGAGAACTTCTTGTGATATCGGAATACTTGACCCCAGTCTGCTTCAGTCAGAACTTTGAGGATCTGACATTTGGAGAAAGTGATTCTTGAATTCGAGTCATCATAATGATGAGTTATGAGGACAGAATCAGAATCAACAAGGATGAATTCATAGAATTCTCTGGTTCTTGAAGGATATGTTTCTTCAAACTGTTGATCAAAAGAAAACAGATTTCAAGCTATGCTTTGAGGATCAGGGATCAAAGCATAAAGACAAGGTTCAACCATACAGAGATAGTCAACATTTGTCTTATTGATATATGGTAGAGGTGCCTAATTAGGCTTTGGAAAACTTGTCATGGATGAACCAGACTCTGTTAATTGTCCTAAAGGGGTAAACTTTTTGGACAATTGAAGAGCATAAGAAAGAGGGCCTGGAGACTGAGAAGCAGAAGGCTCCTTGCATAACTGGCTTTGGTTTGAGGTTTTGCAGGAAGAGCATGTTTTGGAGAAGAGTTTTGATAAGAACTCATTTTTGAAGAAACTCACTAGAGAGAAAATCTGCAAGTGAGTTGTCTGCTCCTTTTATATATTTGATATCAAAATCAAATGCAGAAATCAAGCCTTGCCATCTGGCGAAAATTTGTTTGGAAACAAGGTTTAAAACATCTTTAGTTAAAATATCTTTGGCTGATTGACAATCCACTTGTAAAAGAAATTTTTGACTTGTTAAATCATCTTGAAATTTCATGATGCATAAAACAATTGCCAAAATTTCTTTTTTTACAGTTGAGTAATTACTCTGTGTGGGATTCCAGATACCTGAATGGTATCGAACCAATTGGATTGTAGAAGAGTCAGGAAGACGTTGTTTCAGAATACCACCATACCCGATGTTAGACGCATCTGTCTTTATAATCTTAAAAGCCTTGGGATCTGAAATTCCTAAACAGAGAAGATTCTTGACTTGGGCTTTAACTTGACAGACTATTTGAGAATGGGCTTCAGTCCGTGGGCTTTGGTTTTTCTTAAGACGGCTATAAAGAGGCTTAAGTAAAACGCGGAGGCCTTTGTAAAAATCTGCAACATAATTTAAAGATCCAAGAAATCTTTACAATTGGGTTTTGTCCCGAATTTCATCTGAAAATTTATCTGCAAATTCAATTGATCTAGAAATGGGTGTAACCATTCCATTGAAAATCTTATGTCCTAAAATCGAACATTTGTTTGAAATAGATTGATTTTAGTAGGAGATAAAACTAAACCATTTTTCTTAATACAGTTTTCAAATTGATAAAGGTGTTTCCAGTGAGCTGGGATTGATTCAGAGAATACCAGTATATCGTCGATATACACAATGGTAAATTGAGAAAAAGGAGAAAGAATATCATTCATGATATTCTGAAACTCACTGGGAGCATTTTTGAGACCAAAGGGCATTACATTCCAATCGTAATGGCCAAAGGGAACATTGAAGGCAGTTTTATACCTATCTTTGGGATGAATTTGGATTTGCCAAAATCCAGATTTAAGATCAAATTTTGAAAAGACACAAGCATTATGGAGTCTTTTAAATAGATCTCTTTGATAAGGAATTGGATATCTTATCCATTGTAAAACCTGATTTAAGGGTTTATAATTTATAACTAAGCGAGGACTACCTCGTTCGAGTTCAACAGCTTTTCTAACATAAAAGGCCGCACAACTCCAAGGAGACTTGGAGGCTCTGATGAGACGTTTTTCTATTAATTGATGGATTTCTGTTTTACAGTATTCCATTAGTTCGCTATTCATTTGAATAGGGCGAGCTTTCGTAGGAATTTTACGTTCATCGAACCCTGGTTCGTATGGAAGACGGACTGCATGCTGGGATCTATGCCAGAATGCATTTGGAAGATTGGAACAGAGTTCCTCTTGGAGATGTTTTTAATATTGAATAATTTGATATTGAATTTTGGGATCAAGAAGTTGATCAGCAATTCTTTTGTATTCAATTTCTTGTTTTAAGAAATTTAATTGTTGTTGTTTATATGTAATAAAATTTAAATATCCTTTTTTAACTTGATTAAGTTCATAAATTTCTAGTTTGAATAAAAATGGAAATTCAAGTTTGGTTCCTAAATAGGAGTTTTGGATTCCTTCTTTTGAGACTGTGAAGGGTGAAATGGAATTGATAAAAGGAGTTCCTAATATCACTGTTTGTTCCATATTTCTGACAAGGAGAAAATGCTGCTTAATGCAATTTTATCTTTACAGATATGGGCATTAGGAAGTTTGTGAAAGATTTCAAGACGAGAGTTGTCAGTGGTGTACAACTTCTGCGTTGTTTTCTTGAAATACTTAGAAGGAACTATGCCTTCTTTAATGCAGTTCATGTCAGCGCCTGAATCTATTAAGGCAATGACCGAGATGAGAGTTTCATTTTGAATAAACAAATCAATAGCCACAAACCATTTTTGGATGGTCACTTGATGAGGTATGATTTGTTTTTGATTAATATTGTTTAAAAATTGTGATTCATCATCTTCAACTTCCTTGGAGGAAGGTTCACCAAAAGAGACGTGTGGTTGATTATTTTGAAGTGTTTGAATTTGAAGATTGGTTAAAGTTTGATTTTGTTTGAGGAGAGTAATCTCTTTTTTTATGGTATTAACTTCAAATTGAAGATCAAAAAGACTGACTGGAAAGGAAGAAAATGTAGATCGTTTAAATCGATCTATAATTTCTTTGTGATCATAGAATGGATTAATGATCTCAAGAATATGTTTGGGTTGAGTTATGAAAGTCTTAATATGCTGAAGATATTCTATCTTCATATTTGGATCATCAATTTTATCCACAAAATCTAACAATATTTGAGATGCTTTTGACTGAGATAACATTGATTTTTTATTTAGAATGATGACAATGGCAAGCACCTGCTGCACATGTCTCAGATTGATCTGATGACTTATCTGAATCTGAGGAGTATTTTAAATTCCCTATTTGGAATTCATCATCCGTGCATTCAACCTCAGAGTCAATAATAGTACATAAGAACATATGTTTCATGTTCTCGGGAATATCCAATGCTTGGATCTTTTGGGCCGTTCTACAATTTCTTGCATAATGGTCTAGCTGACCACACTTAAAGCAAACGGGCTTTGATGTGGGTTGCTTATAAATTGGTTTGGGCTTTTGAGTCCCATGTCTTTTGGGCTTGCTATAATATTTTTCTAAATCTTTTGCAGGCTTTGGACCATAAGGCATTTTAGACTTAAATTGTCTTGCAGGATGAGACCTGTATTTTTGTTTTGAAGACAACTGGACTGGAGCTCTAAAATCTTCAAAACCATATTGTTGGCAAAAATCTTCTAATTCTTTAGGCCCATTGACATGTTGTTTCTTTAGTTGTCTTTTGAGCCTCGGATCATTGCATATCTGAATAGCACATTTATTAATAAAAGCAATTAAATCGCCAAAAGTTAACTGATCATATTGGATATCTCCATTAAATTGTTCTTGGAGTTTTCCTCTAACAGTTTCAGCAAAGATTTCAGGAAGACCTGATATAAATTTTCTTTTCCAGAATGGGTTAGCCGCATCACTCTGGAGCATGACCTTCTTCATAAAAATATCCTTATACCATCTAAAATGGCTAAGAGTTGGACATTTATGGACCATTAGAAGATCCTTTGCTTTCCCTTGATATTCATTGGGATTTCCAATGAAATGCCTAAGGATTGTACAAACAAAAGTAGGAACGCAGTCAGGAATAATTTGACCTTGTTCTGTTTTCATAGGTTGACCATCTGGTCCTACTTTAACTGCATGCATAATTTCTCGTTTTTTCTGCATAGGCGAGATAATGATCCCACCATCATTTAATCATGCCTGAAAATCCTGGTACAATAGCTGTAGCAATTGTAAGATCATCCTTATTTTCAGTACGATGGGTGGAAGTCATCATTACCATTTCTTAAGTTACTTGAATAATGGCTTCTTCTGAAAAACCATCAATATTCCAGATATAAAGGTCTTTGGTAGAAAAAGAACCAAAAGCTTGAAAAGTTCTTTCTTCATACTGCATGTCAGGCAGTGAAGGTCTAGTATAATAATTACATGATGTAGGCATTGGATTTTTCCATCTTGGGTACTTGGTTTTAGGTTTGGCATGCTTAATTGGATTCACTTGATAATAAGGAATATAATTTAACCGATCTAAGTCAGCCATGAGATCAAAATCGACACTAATATCAGACTCCTGATCTGTCATAGATAGGTTAGATAAAGTGTTGATTTTGAGTCTTGAATCTAATTTCAATGCTTCTAATTTTGCATCAATTTCTTTTAATAATTGACTGGAAGAAGTAAAGGTATGAGGAGCAATGGGCTCAGGAGGGTGGAAGAATACATTCTTCGCCTTTATTTCCTGAGCTTGAATTGCTTCATTTGTTTCTTTACTTTGTTGTTCAGCCAATTTTTTCTTTTTAAGTTCATCAGTCACAAGTTGATCTTGGACTAATTTGTCTCCTAATTCTGAAAGCAAAATATTAGTATAATTATTCTGTTGAATAATTTTACTATACCATAGCTTTCATTCGTATGAGATTGGAATGGAGAAGCCTGGTAATTTTGATCGGAAAAGGAGAATTTTAAATCTGTTACTGGAGGTAAAATTGCATTAAATTTTTTATCTTCTGGGATTTTCCATGTTTTAGGTGTTACATTTAAAACATGAATATGAGGAAGATGAACATTAAAATACCAATCTAAGAATGGTAAATTTTCTTTCAAAGCTTCACAACATTCATAAATTTTTTTACTAAGTTCAAGTCTTTCAGATGCAGTTGTCTGAGATTGAAACTTAGTTCTTCTTTCTGTATTTTGTGAAGACATGTAGTCTTTTTTGATGTGTTCTTTGTCTAGCTTAAATGGTTTCTTTAGACAATGAACTGCTGGCAGAAAATTCATTTCTGACTGGGTTGGTGATTGATTTTCTTCTAATTGTTCAGAAGCTTGATCTGGAGGATTATAAATTGGTTGGGGAATCTGTGGAAAATTCGGATTATTTCTAATATTCATAAGATTAAGGTGAGGAAGAGTTTCTGGTGTTGAAACTCTTGTTTGAAGTTGAGTAAGAGCAGTTCTGAACGAGGATTCAGATCTATGTCCTGAATTGAATTTAGAAGGATCAAGATTAGTGATGCCTAGATCACTAAATCTTAATTCTACTGTCCCATTAGGGTGAGTATAGATGTTATCTATTTGACTAGGAGGAATACTCTTAGGAACAGATGCTCCTTCTATGATCCATGATTCTGGAAGTGTGACCTGATTCCAATGAATTGTTCTGGGGACAATTACATTAGTTTTCTGGTCATTGATTTCAAAAAGGATTGTTTGTCATTTTTTCATCTGTATGAAGAGCTTTAGGGCAAAACTGAGTCTTCATAGCACGATAAATGCCATTTCATATTTGTATTCTCAAAAACTAGGGTTTACATTCGTACCCTAATTTCTCACTCAAATTTCAAAATTCAGAGAGAAATGGCTTCGAGTAGTTCAGATTCTTGGACATTCTCCATAGATCCTGAGAAGCTCCTCTCTTACAAATTCCCCGAGGTTCGTTTCTTTCATTCTTTATTTGCCTGTTTGTTCTCACTCTTCTTGAACCACTAATAAGGTTTTTATGTGAAGCTTTGTTCCTTTTACGTGAATTGGACTCTTCAGTATGTTAGCCAACAAATCATTTTGTCGCTTCTAGCATGCTATTGTTTCCGGATAGATTCGATATCTTGACAATTATTATTTCCTGTCAATGTGGTGTTCGTAGTTGCAATATCTTTCTCTTTCTGCGAAATCTTTTAACATGAAGCAGTAATTTATCATGTTCGGTAGACAGACGAATTTCAATTTGCAATATGCTATGCCTGTGCACCTCATTTCTGTGGACTATTAGTTATATTGAATTCGTGTTTGTTTTTGCAACTTGGCAATTTAGTCTTGCATTTGGTAATATGCATAATAACTTGGGAACATTGTCCTTATTTTACCCAATGGCCTATTACTTTTGTTAACTTGTTTTATTTTTTGTCGCATAAATGATACGCAAAGCAATGCAGGCAACATTCACATATACTGAAAGGTATTGGTTGAATCATCACCAGGTTTATTCACTGTTATAGTGTAAGTGATATTTCTATTATTTATTCGTATCTGATATTTTTTCTCATCTTTAATAGAGATGTAGCAGTCTATGCCCTTGGAATTGGAGCATGTGCGAGGGATGCCTTGGATGAAAAAGAATTGAAGTATGTCTACCACAAGAATGGCCAAACTTTCATCCAGGTCTTGTAAATCTAGTTTGATAGTAGTTGAAGATATTATTTAACATGTTTGCTACAATAGTAATTGCATATAAGAGGCCAATATGTGTTTGACTGTTTCCTACCAATACCATATGGTTAAAAACTACATAAAAAAAGGTCCAAATTTCTGTTTATTTGCTCTTCAGAACTTTTCACCTTTTTGGTTGTTTTAGTGCCAAAAAGTTTTATTGTTTATCCTCATCAATCTTATTTTTGTTTACTGGCTGGCAATTTTCTTAGTAAGTTGTTGGTTTTATATTTTGGTCAAAATGTTCAGGATCTCAAAAGTTAGAATATTTCTTCTTATTGGATGTGATTTACATGGTATATGGGACCAATAATGTACATGACTACGAGGACTGGCTTCCATAGGGGTTTTTGCTAACAACTTTAGCTACATAATTATTTATATGATTACAAATTTAGAATGAGGAAAATCTCTTGCTATCTTGATCATCTCCACATGCACTCATCCAACTATGAGATTCCAAGTCCCTTCATATTTGATCTTAAAGTTAACAGTATTATTGGGAGACGAGTATCGGAGCAAACTGAAATTTTGTGAGAGCGTTATCATTTTATATGACCTTTGAAGAATCTTCTTCAGTTTGTTTCTCTGAGAGAATTTCTCGTGGATGTCACCTAAGTAATTCTTTTCACTTTGGACAATCTGTCAATTTGAACTTTGTTATTTGTTATTATCTTTTAACGGCACTTTTCAATTTATGCTTGTGTGTCATTAGAACTCCTTTCTATGAGGGCCTTGTTTTTATGTCAGAAGGGAATCAGTGTGGGATGCACATAAATGCTCAGATATGAATTTGCTACAACCGTATCCTGAAACTTCATTTTTGCAGGTCCTGCCAACTTTTTCGGCTTCATTTACATCTGGAACTGCATTGTCATTACATAAACTACCAGGAATGTAGTATGTTTTACTACCTGCAAAAAGAATATTCTTTCATATTTCACTTATTCGTTTTGTTTGCGAACCTTTTATCCCATGCTGCTTCTGACACCAATCTCTGTGTCATTGTTTACATTTTCGGTTGATCACATGCCCTATTTATACCTTATCATCAAATAAGATCTACACACTTTGCTGACTGGATTTTTTTTATACCAGATTTGATCCAAGACTTCTACTGCATGGACAACAGTACATAGAAATCTACAAGCCCTTTCCTTCAAGTGCTTGTGTAAGACTCGAGATAAGTATACATGGGTGATAGTGCATGACATGCCTTAATCATTTTTGTTTATACATTCTATATGATAAAGTTCTTTGTCATAATTCTGTGAACTTTTCTATAACCTCAAATATGAGAAAATACATCAAACCATTTAAAAATATCAGAGCCAATGGGATACTAGCTCAGTTGGTAGGCTTGTGGCGGATGGTATCACAAGTCTAGTATTCGAACCCAGCCGGCGGCATTGGAGTGGGAGGGGTTAACGGTAAAAAAAAAAAATCTAAATAAAATTAAAATTAAAAGGGTTAGAAAACTCTTTAGTTCAAAATAATAATAATAATAAATAAAATAACTTTGTTGTTCCTTCAGAGTCAAAAGTAAGAACATCCCATTAAACACAAAGCAAGATTCGATAAGGGTGAGATCATATATTCTTTGAATTATGTGCCGGTCTTTTACATTGATAAGGAATTAAAGGTCAATGGTAAGGCGGGGTCGGAGAACGTTGTTTTGGATGAAATGTATTGGGGGAGTGGATTTGGAACATATAATCCATTTATGTATGTTAAGACACCTCCGGTCATCTAGATCGCCTAGGTTTTGTTGTGATTCTTTTGATTGTCAATGACATTTGAACTTGAATAGTGATAGCAAAAATTGATCGTCAATATTAGAGTTCCAATTTTGACAATTGGACAAATCTTTCAGTTTACTTTTGCACTAGCTTCAATCTATCTGCCAAAATCCTGAAATTCCATCCTTCAATAAGTTCACTTGCACTATCGGCTTCAAAATAATCTTGCTCTCCATTTTTGTTTTTATATTCTATCCCTTAAGCTTTATTGATTCCTAATACCTTTACTGTTATTCTGTTAATCAGATACAAAATAGAACAACAATTGCAGGATTACATGATAAAGGTGCATTATTTTGTAAATTTTCAGTTGTTTATTCTCTTATGCAAATGAAGGATGAAATTATGCATTAAAAATCATCTCTTTTATTCTAGCTTAGTTGGTGCTGCAACCGAGTTTGTCAACCCCCTGGATTCCCTTGCAGTCCGTTAAAAAAGATATATCTGTTTTGCAGGTAAAGCAACTGTTGTCAAGATTGAAACCACAAGTTACGAGAAAAGCTCTGGTGATGCACCATGCATGAACCGGTCAGTGTGCCTGAAAATTTATTTTGGTTTTGCAATTGTAAGTAATCTTGATATAATTTACTTATGCAGGTCGACTGTCTATTTGCGTGGTGCTGGTGGCTTCTCAAAATCATCACCTCCTTATTCATACTCAAATTTTCCTGCTGGCCAGGTTTTCCCAGTCAAAATCCCAAAACATCAACCATTTACCGTGTACGAGGATTGTACACAGCAATCTCAGGTATGTCTAATGTATCTTGTTGTTTAGACACGAAGAAGCAGTTTAATATTCAGTTATGTTTGCATCTGTAATCTGTTAATTTTTTACCAGTTTTTTTTTTCTTGGTTGGTTGGTTGGTTGATTGGTAACTTAAATCTGTCAGGCCAACCATAAAATTATCACTTTTGACCTGGGGAAAATTCCAATCAAATTAGGCATCATCAGTTGGCACAAAATTTATGTGTATTTACTCTTCCAAGTCAGATCCAAAAGTTGATTAGAATGGAACATACTGCACAAACAAATGATCTTCACTCTCATCGTAATACCTGTCAGGCTAACCACAACATTATCACTTTTGACTTGAGGAAAATCCTGACAAAAATATGTCCCGTCCCCTCCCCCGGCAAGGCCCTTTTGGTTGATAATCATCATTTAAAGTCAAAGCTCAGAGGTGGTTTGAACCTATGTTGTTAGAGCCTTAGAGGCGAGGCATTGCCATGGCAGATCCTACTTTCTAGACATTTATATTTTTTTTATCACGTTGAAGTGTTAAAAAAAAAAAGAGTGATTCTATGTGTCGAGGGAAAGGGCGAGGAAACCAGCGAGGTAAACGAGGTGGCGGGGGGTGAACCATTCACCCCCCTCGAGATGCGCACGTAAAGCATCTCGAGGGGGGTGAATGGTTCACCCCCGCCACCTCGTTTACCTCGCTGGTTTCCTCGCTCTTTCCCTCGACATTTAGAATTTCCCAAAAAAAAAATCATGTTGTAGTGTTAAAAAAAATTAGGTTGTGATTTAAGTTGTACATTTCCAAAAATACCTAAGGGTGTCTCTGAGTGCTTCAAGGCTGGGATGAGGTGCTTTGAATTTAAAAGAGAGCCTTGGTGGAGCCGTAGTGTAGCCTGACGATATAGGTTTGAACTTGTAGCCTTCAGCACGTCTTGTATTCATTGATTGTGTTCTGTGGTTTCATTGTCTGTTTTTATAGCTCATGTGGTATGCCTCCAATGTGATGATGAGTATTATTTGCCTTCACCTTGAAATTCTGGCCATGGACTTTTGTGAGACCTGCGTTTTAAAAAAAAAAAAAAAAAACAAGATTTTTTTTAGGGCGAGGTGTACTTAGCAAAAGTTGGTGGGGGCACATAGCCACCCACCCCTTCAACCCCCCCCCCCTTTCTTTCTTCTTCCTTTATTTTTCTTTGTCTTTCCAGTGTGCGAGGTTCCTTCCTCCTCTTCGTCTTCAGCGGTTTTAGTCGGTGATTTTGGGTGATTTCTCCCCCACAGCTCACCTCCTCCTCCTCGGTTCGTTCTCTCTTCTTTCCCCTCTGTATTTCTTAGTTATTTTTTTTTCAAAAAAAAAAATTAGTTTTCTTTTGGGTTGGGTTTGATCGGTGTCCATAGCTCCGATCAGCCGTGTTGGGGCCTTGGTGGCGTCCTTGGGAGCCCTTAGAACCGACATGCAAGACTGTTTTGGGGTTGGCCAAAAAATTTTCAAAAAAATCAGGGTGCATGTTTGTTTGGAGGGTTCCTCGGCGTGAATCCGGGCTTTGGGTGTTTGGGTGAGCCTCATTTTCGTGACTCTGAGTGTCCTTAGACTCTTTTGTGGGTTGTTGTGCAGTTTGGTAGCGATCAGATCGGAATAGGGAGGATTTCGGCGCGTTTTCGCCAAACTTTGGGTTTCGACGGGGTGGTTGCCGAATTCCTTTTGCCTGTAAGTTTTCCTTTCAGTCACGCGCCGCTTGTATTTATTTATTTATTTATTTCAGTTTTCGGCTAGTTTGCTCATTTTCGAGTCCGCCTTGCAGTTTTAGAATTTTCGTGGCCCCGCATTCATGGTATTGCGTGTTTGGAGCTTCGACCGGTAGGAATTGGGTTTTGAAAATCCATTCCGCCAGTGAGTGGAACTATAATTTGTATTTTAAGAAATAAGTATTTGAAATCCTGAAATGAATTTTTACATTATACCGTCAATTGTATAGAATTGAATCCAAATCTGAAATTCGGAATTTTCAGATATTTCGAGGATTGTGTTAGTTATGTGTGAATGAATTATGCATTGGACTTTCGGAAAGCATGATACTTGAATGAAATCGAATAGTAATTTTGGTGTGATTAGGCTTTGGTGTAATGACATGAGACTTGTATGCTTTGTTTTCGAGTTTGCATAGACTATCATGTTTTACCGTGGATTTTCGAGTCTTGAGCATGCATGATAATCGACTCGAATAAATTTATTGTGGTGAATTGGGTCATGTTGGGACCCTGGCATAGTCGTGGTTTTATAAAAATTGCCGAATTGTTTATGATTGCACGTTTGTACATTTGGTTATGTATAGACTTGTCATTTGTACATGTGGATAGTAGTATAAGTGTCTTTACCCCCGCTATAATGCCTGTTTGCCGATGCTTAGGAGCTTGCTCGCATCGTGAGTTGGATGGTGCTTGAGATGACTCGCACCTGACATTGTGGACGCTACTGCATGTGGCAAGCTTGCTGAGGTGCGGTAAACTCCCGCACGCACTTGCCACTATAGAGTGCAGTAGGACGGGTCCCGGAGGACGTGCTTTGGAGATTACTCACTTTCCCTCCTAGCGCGCTTGATTTGGATTATGTTAGGTTGGCCGTGTTAGGCCAGTCGTTCGGGATGTTTGAGTTTGTATCCTGGCAGATGGCACCCCATTAGGATACAAACAAGCCCGAAGTGGTACTGGTGCACGTTGTGGGATGTGTCTGGGTGAGACACATTCGTAGGGTATGCGGATACCTACGATATGAGACACTTATACAGAAATTTACATAATTTTTGGGTTCAACCTGATTGTCTTTATTTTTCATACCTTGATATTTACCATGTTTGAATCATGTGTAATGACCGGCATATATTGAAAACTTGTACTTATTGTGGAATCTGAAATGTTTGTGTTGTTGGTTGAACTTAGAAACATTATCCTTAGAGACACGGTGTGATTTAGACTTTAGAACTTGTTGTTTATTTATTGTTGTTTGGCATGAATTTGTTTTTATACAGTATTTCATTATTTGTATTTAGTTCGCTCGCACCAGATAGTTTTGTGCTTTGCTGACCCCGCAAGGGGTGTGCTTCTATTGGAGTGCAGGCAGTGTTGGAGTTCCTGCTGATCGTGGCGCGTAGGCCTCGGTTTTCGTTGTAGGAGTGTTTTGTGCTTCTTGATTGTGTCCACCCTGTACGGGTATGTTTTGCTTTCTCTGTGTTTCAGATGTACTATATTGTTAAACTAAATTGTTTGTATATTGGTTTTGTCGCTATGACTCTGACGGGGCGAATCAAATATATATCTATTTTGTTCAAACTTTAGCGTAATTTTATTTTCGTTTGTTTATTGTATCAAGAATGTGTTATATTATGATGTTGTGACCGATTACGATTCGCCTGTGTACGTGTTAGTTCACGCATCGACACGCTGCAATTTCCGTGGCGCGTCGGGGCGTGGCAACTTTGGTTAATACACGTATTATATCATCCTCTATCATATCACTGACGAGAAGTTATTTTAACCACCAACAAAATTGTATTAACCTTTTTTCAGAATTATAACTTGGATGTATGTCAGTGTGTTACTGTACCCTAGTTGCATCGTCTAGCAGATAGGTCTTTTAAGTAAAGCGGCCGTCAACATGTTACAAGAGAGGTTGAAGGTTTATATTTCTGATCATAGCATTGATGTGAATTGTCATGGTGCATGTGTTGACTCTGTTGTTTCCTTGATCTCTTCTGTATAAGAGTGAGGCTACAGAGCGAGGAAACGGGTGAGGAGTGGGACGTGGCGGGGTGGGAGTCGTCCACCTCGCTCGGAATGTGTGCTGCAATTTTTTGTGCGCACATCTCAAATGAAGTGAACGGCTCTTACTCCGCCACGTCTCTCTCCTCGCTGGTTTCCTCGACAATTGTGTCCTCTTCTATCAATTTGGACTTAAAGAGTTGTGTCCTTTTACAAAGTGCCTCTTTGGATTGCATATCTTTCTAGTAGCATTAGTTACAAGTTGATCCTGGTTCTGTTTCCTTTTATTCTATTGGTTACTTTTTTAGTCCTTTGTACGAGACAATTCGTGCAAAAATGTTATTGTTTATATGGAAATATATGCAGGCATTACTATACCGGCTGTCAGGTGACTATAATCCTCTGCATTCGGATCCAGTGATTGCAGAAGCAGCAGGGTTAGTACTGATAACTATTTGCTAAGCCTAATTGTTTTGCTCATTTCTTCAACCATGTTTTATTCTTTAAATGGATATCTCAGGCAGGACATGTTCATTATGGCATATTACATTACTATTGGTTAACTTATGTTTAGAACATTAAGAATTGGATTTTAAAGTTGAACCTTTGTCGATCACATTAGGCTCTGCGAGGAAATTTTTCATTGGATCTTCTTCCCTAGTCAAATCAATCCATTTGTTGTTTTATACATATATTCTTCACATTTATCTAAAAGTGATCTCCCTCGTGCTTCCTCCTAAACCTGATCTTCAAATGTGTTTGTTTGCCATATCCCTCTCATTCACTTCTTGCAACCTTCATCTTATTCCTTACTTCCAAGGATTGCATTTGAGAATCTTCAACAAAGATTTTCAGTCGCTAAAACAGGGACCCTTTTTACTAGATGCTCCATTGGCATTTGTTTCAGAGCTCATATTGACCTGCCATTAGCTGGCAATTGAACCAGCTGTAATCATGCTTAATCAGTAGTGTATACATTGACTGTACTTAAAAGCACTTGTTGATTGGTTACATTAGAGAAGATTCTTTGTTAGCAAGAGATCAAGAAGATAAAAACATGGTGTGCTCGTAACATTTAATTACTCAAGTAACACCATCTCTGACAATTCAATTTCTACACGCTCTTATAAGAATGCGACTACCTTTTTTTTTTCTTCTCTTTGTTGTTTCCATCAAATCAAATAGAGTAATTCTAGGTGTCGAGGAAATGAGCGAGGGGAGGGAGGTGGCGGGGTGGGGACCGTCCACCTCCCTCAGGACGCACGCACCAAAAAAGATGACACGCATTCCGAGGGAGATGAACGGTCCCCACCCCACCACCTCCCTCCCCTCGCTCATTTCCTCGCCGGTTTCCTCGACACCTAGAATTTCTCAATCAAATAACACGGTGTTGCTACTGTTGAATGGCGTTCAGAAGATGTTTTAATTGTCACAATAAACAATATATTTGCTACTGTTGAATGGGGTTCAGAAGATGTTTTAATGGTCACAATAAACAGTATATTTGTATCTTATTTGAAGGTTTTCTCGCCCCATACTGCATGGATTGTGCACCCTTGGCTTTGGAGTTAGAGCAATCGTCAAATCTCTTTGTATTGGAGATCCAACCATGGTAAAAGGCATATTTGGCCGTTTTCTTCTACACGTATACCCTGGAGAGACCTTGATTACAGAAATGTGGCTGGAAGGCTCAAGGTAATGGTTCGCTATTGTAGTAATTGAGGTCCTTTTCTATGACGCTTGGAATTGGCATATATTTGATGGTTGAATTAACCATAAATATGACATGCAGGGTCATATTTCAGACAAAGGTGAAAGAGAGAAATCGAGCAGTCCTTGTGGGGTATGTGATCCTTGATCATTCGACTTCATCGCTATGAGTTATTTGCATGTATGCATGTTAGGCACAGTTGTTGCTCTGACTTGCTTGCATGGAGTGATACAATAAGGTGATTGCCCATGCAGTCTACTTCTCACACCTGAGTGGTAACAAGTGAGCAATATAAGGTGATTGCCCATGCAGTCTACTTCTCACACCTGAGTGGTAATAAGTGAGCAATGTTCTTATTCTCTTTGTGAGGCTAAAGAACTCATTTGGCAAGGTTGATTGTAATGGAACTTTTCAAATAGATATGTACGAAGTGTTAGTCCAATTGGTTATAATAGTCCTCACATACGGTAAATATGTATGAATGTGTGTTCAATTGGTTATAATAGTCCTCACATAGAGTCTTGCAAGCTGCAGAAAATGGGTTTAAGTTGTGCACCAATTGTGTAGAGTCAATGGTTCGGTGTTGGGTTTGGCAAGTTAGAAGTGTAGGATAGATCATTGAGGTGGAACTTATTACGTGTCAGGGTAGGTTCAAGTCTCACCAAGGTTAAGATTGTTGGAGACGTTGGCTCGAGTTGAACGTGAAAATTTAGTCTCACATTAAGTAAGGAGCAAAATCATGTGAAGTTAATAAAAGATTGAATATGTATTCAATAGCGACGAGGCATTTTGAGGGTTTATGAGTCTAATTAGTAAAAATCTCACACTAAGTGTCTAAGTTGGGGACAATTTCATTTTTTTCATAGATAAATGAATGAGGAAGAAAAGGTGAGGTGATACAACCCTCCTTGTGGCTTGCGCCATACTCCAATTGATGTTGGTTGAGCTGTTGGGTTCGCTAATGGTTGGATTAGGATATTTGATTAATATTTTACTAGACGACTTAAATTAGATGTAACATTGAACCATGAACCATCACCTCAAGCAAAACCATTTTTACATAAATAATTAATAGATTTATTTGAAAAATAAGTAAATAAGTCCAACTGATTGCCAGTGAGACCATTTAAATTAATCACTTAGCAGTTTGCTAAATTATTAGCTAATGAATCACAACTTCTACAAAAGATCTTGTAAATCCCTTGAATTGAATTGCTCAATAGTAAGCGTCTGATTGGATTCTGTTAAGATGATCAGTATAACTTTCTTGGCTTCATGATGAATATCATAACTACTGATCAAGGAATGTGATTCCACGAAAATTCCGTTTTTCTTGAAATTATGAAAAGAAAAAAGGGCAAAATTAAAAATTACATTTTTTCAAGGTTTTTTTGAAAATTTCCAGATTTTTTTGTTAATTAAAAAAATTGTTTTTTTTTTGTAAATATACAAAATTCAGCTGTCAAAAATTACATTTTTTCGAGAGTTTTTTTCTTTCAAGGTTTTTTCGTATTATCAATTCTTCTAATTATTTATTAATTTCTAAAACCACCATTCTGATTTTCTAGTTATCATTTATTCTATTTATTTATTGATTTTTGAAACCATCCCTTGATTTTCTAATTATATATATTGATTTCATGTTTATTTTATTTCTTGGTATTTAAGCTTCATTTAATATGTTTAATAAATTTATTTACTTGCATCTATTTTTTTTCATATTTTCATATACCCTTGAAATTCATTATATATTTTTTATATATCCTCAAAATTTTTTCGTTTTTTCTTTACACACCAAAATATTTTTAAAAATCAAGATACAGAAATGAACTCGAAAAACGAAATCACAAATCACAATCCTTGCTACTGATCAATCCATGCTCATTCATTTGCTTGGTCAAATTCTTGAGGAAGAGATCATATTCTCAATTTAACTAGGAATTCTAAATCTCCTGAATCACTGAATCAATTAAAATACGAAAATTTTCGGAAATCGGGTTTTTTTAATCAGAGTGATGTTGCGTGATTGTGAAAGAATTATGAAATTTCAAAAGTGTTTACGTCGAGGTTGTCAATAACATCAGAGTATATGCCACGTTATCCTGATTGCAAAACCTAGTTTCTTAGTCTCATTCATTAAAATGAGTTTATCATGTAATCTTCAATGACTTACAATACATTAGTTATTAAAGCTTGCTGTTTTTTTTTTTTTTTTGAAAATATCTTGCTCTTTTTTTCCCGGTTCACGTATGGTTATTGGGCTCCTTTTATTCCAACTAATATACTAAAAAACGGTGAAGACCAAACAAGACCAACAAAGCTGCAAAATAAAACAAATAAAATCAAGGACAATTTTCTTCTAATACAAGGAAATCATTATTTCTTAGCTACTGTTTTATGAAATCATACCACGTCTTTGTGATTAATTACAAGGATCATATCCCTTTTCCCACCCAAACTAAATTCTTCAATACTAAATCGACGCACTGAGTTTAAGAGAGGCACTAAATGATACCTGAAATACATCAATGGGAATTTATTATGTCATTACATTAACACATACCTATTGTAAAGCATAACCCCAAAAGACTACCATACCAAATTCCAATATCATAGATTAGCAGAGATGACTATTAAGATCTAGTGTTCATGCTTAAGACACTAAGGCTTTGTTTGGTTGCATGAAAAAATAAATAAGAAAATTGAAACCGTTTCAGTGAATTTGATTATGAGGTTTTCTCTCAGACTTGAATTATCATGAGTAGTGAGAAAACAAAGTTATGAATAATCGATTTTCTATTAGGGTATGTTTGGTTGCATGAAAAATAAATATGAAAATTGAAATGGTTTTCATGAAACAGATTCCAATGCCTTCCCTTGAACTTGGATTTCCATGAGTAGTAGGAAAATAGTCTTACGAATAATCGATTTCCTGTCAATAAATAAACAATCAAACAACAAAAATCTGACTAACCAAACAGACCCTTAGTAAATAAACAAGTGAATAGCATAAAGAAACATGCTTAACAAAGGAAATAGATTCCTTTTCAGAAGAAAAATGACTAACCAAATATACAGTCAAATTGCTATTTTTCTTCGCTTACCATCCTCCTTGAATTTTTAAAAGTTCAATCATAACCACCAGTACAAGAGTATTTCATTGCTACCCAAACCAAATTCTCCAAAACTAAGTCAGTAAAGATTGAAAGATTCAGTAGAAGTAACAAGAAGTGTTATTCCTTAAAAAAATGAAGAGGAATAGGTGTAATTCACTTGTAGTAGTTGTTATACGAACTAATAAATGTGATTTCTAAAAAAATGTAGAAATTTCATGAAATATTTCATTTTTTTTCGAGTTACCAAAATTTATTTCAAAATTCGAAATATTAATTTCTTTCATTAGGTCAATTTCAAGTTCCCTACATTTTAAAATGTTTTAACTTTAATTTAGTATTAAAGTTTCGCTATATAAATTATTTTTATGCAATATATTATTTATATGACATTATGAATTTTGTGGTACTCTTTACATAGTGCATACGTTATTCTTGAATGGGAAGAAGTGCAACTTGTGTACCTAAGTGATGCATTTGTGTACGTGTTTGAGATGTCATTGGTTCGTGGCCTAGCACAAATTTTTTATTTTATTTATTTATTGCACGGCCTATCATTTTTACCCGCATGTGTTTTTTTTAATTGTTATTGCAAGACGGGTGGGAGTTCGCATGCCCGTGCCATGTGAGAGAAAACAACATGTGATACTTTAGTTAGGTATGGGCACGGGACGGGATATACCTCATCTATATCCTTTCTCATCCCGTTCGTTCAGAATCAGGGACGAGATAGATTTTCACAACCTTGTTCCATCCCAAACGGATTCGGGATGAGACAGGATGAACATGTATTAAATTAGTCCTCCAATGAAAATACAAGGATTGTGATTTTGTTTTTTGAGCTAATTTCGGTTTCCTAATTTTAATAAATATTTTAATGTGTAAAGAAAAAATGTAAAAATTTCGAAAATACATGAAACATATATAATAATTTCGAGGGTATATGAGATTTGTGAAAGAAATAAGATGCAAGTAATAAATCAATTAAACACATTAAATAAAGCCCAAACACCAAATATTTATTAAATTCATGGCATAAATAAAGAACACAATAAAAGAAATCACAAATTTCACACACAACTATAATTTCAAGTTAATAATATATACTAATGATCTAATCTACCAGGTTATTTAATATGACAACTCGGTCTATCAATTTATCACATGTACTTATAAGTATAAATTGCATAAATTCGTTTTTCATCCAAATACAAATCAATGTATCTAAAATAATCCATAGAAAACTGTATGCATATACAATACTAGAGTATGCCCCGTGCCATTGGCACTATATATAATTTTATTTTTGCTAAATATTTTGAAGTTATTTTAATGTAAATATATATATATTATAAATTTTAGAAATTGACTCAGTAAAATTTAAATCAGTTAGGGAAAAAGTGTAAACGCCAAGAATGAGTTCTCTTATAATCTTTGAATTCACCAAAATATGAAGTTTAGTTTTTTTGTTTAAATAGGCTTTAAGATGACCGACTCGTTTTTCTAGTATGATCGCCCCGTCTCATTGCTTTGAAAAATATTTTATATGTTTTTAATTATAGAATATATATTTTTAAAATTTTAGCGCTCGTGTTGATAATTGATTTTGTTGGAAAGATCTTAAAAATGCATTTCAATGATATTAGCTTCACCAAATCTATAACGATGTAGATAGTTATTATAATTTTCATTTTGCACAAGCAAAACACAATATTTTATCTCTCCGCCGTATGTACATTCCGCCAACATTTTTCAAATTTTTTTTTTTTGTCATTCTACATGTTTTATATTTACAAATATGTCATAATGGGAAACGAATCTCAACCTCAAATTCAATACATTTCCCAACTTTTAATCCTAACAATTTTTTATCTCTAATTTTTTCGATTTGACTTTGTCTCAGTCGGCAATAAATAGCAAAACACCAGTCTGAATTGTAATATAGATTTGTATGGGTTTCTACAAGGGAAGAAACGATTTGGTGCGGTGGTACTGATCTTGGGAAGAGAATCACCCAACACTTGTTACTTTCACTTGAGTTTTTATCCATGTTGTCCTCTCAACAATTCCACTATACTTAAAGCAACAATTATAGTAAGCCTTGTTTGCTAGCATTTTCTTGGCATTTTTTGGGTTTTTTTTTATACTTCTACCTCTTCTATAAATAGTGTTTGTGGTCGTGTGTTTAAAGAGAATGGTAAAAAAAGTGTAAAAACACCAAAAAAACTACAAAACAAAGCTGACTAGACTTGCTCATACTTAAAAGAGTATTTTTTTACTCTTCCTCGAATAAGACCACGGTATCCTCTCCACCTTTTAATTTCTCCCGATTCCACTATACTTAAAGAATATTTTTTACTCTTCCCCAAACAAGACCACAGTATACATCACGTTATCATTTCTTTTCCCCACTTTTTAATTTCTCCAAATTTTCTGACTCTCTTTCCTTCTCTCACTCTTCTGCTCCAGTTATCCATTGCACTAGATGTTCATCTCCATCTCGCAATGATATTTATGATGATCAAGATAAAATCTTATGTTCATTTTGTATCAATTATCTTTCTAAAACATTTTCAACAAGAACATATCCAAGTCGATCAGAGATAACACAAAGCAGATCCAATAGATTAGAGAGATCAAGTTGATCAAATATAGTAGCAGAAAAGATGACAGGGTAGATCTAGTCGAACAGAGAGATCAAGTCGATTGATCACAGTGTGTCGAAAATTTTTGATTGAAAAATGGGATTTTGGTCCATGAGTGTTGTGTTTTTTTTTTCTTCAAAATTTACTAAAAAATCAAGAAAAAATGAAAATTTTGTTTTCGTATTTGCAAAAACACAAAAATTTCATTCATTGAAAAAATAACAAAAAATTCATCTCACATTGCTCACACACCAATAATGTCAAATTCATGTACATATTACCTTACAATGAGATTAAGTTTGTCAAGTAAATGATGACAAATAGAATGAACCACTCCATAGATTCATCTTGCATATTTTCGCAAAACTTGAAATATCATTCATATAAGATATAATTAGGAGCAAAGTACTCCAATTATATAATCATAGTGCAAAACTAATTCAAATCATCATTTGCTTTTATTTTCTACAAGAATAATTGTCCTATAACCAATCTAAAATGTGAAAAAACATAAATTTTTACAAGTTTTATTTAACCTAAAATATCAAAATTGAAGTTTATACCTAAATATAGTTTATCAAATCAAGCAAATAAACAATAAATATTTTAATTTAATTTCAACACATTCTAACTTTCTAATTTGATTAAAATTAATAATAATAAATACTAAATAAATAAATTCGGAACAGGGCGAGATTGAAATTTTTTTATCTAGATTTCATCCCACTCCGTATTAGGATATCATGGGATTACGATGACTTTGATCAAACTAAAAAAAACCCAAAAAATTTGGGATAGAATCAAGATTGCCACATGGGATACCCACCCTAACTCTAGGGATCCCTAACGTTGGAGTAGATGCTCTAAGATTCCCTGTTTTGGGAAGTGGTAATCCGTGAACGTGTAAGTCAGGGCACGTGTCTCGACCACTTCACTAGTTTTGCTTTCTGAGGTTTCCCTCTCTCTTTGTGAGAGATGCAGAACAATACAGAAGAAGAAAACATGGAACTTACAGGAACCGTCGTCCCTGCCACGGCTCAGGTTATCATTGAAACCAAGAACGACGAAGTGCACGTTACCGCTACCATCGCTGACGATGGGGCGCACGTTATTGGCGAAGCTGTTCGCTTTCTGCCTTGTCCACCAGACGTAGTCAAAGACTTGCTATCGATTAGGGTTTGTTCTCTCCACTCTCAAGACTCTCTCTCTTTCGAAATCTTTGATTCTCTGTACACTATAATTAGAAAGAAAACAAGCACTTAGGGTTTCAGTATCACCAAAAATTTGTTTCATACATCATCAATCTAATATTTATTTTCAAGAAATGGTTTCACATTGCATTCAGATTACAACTAACCATGATTAGGGTTGGTTTTGCTAAACAAGAAAGTTTTTAAATTCGCTGATATTCTGAAATGATCACAACAAGTTTTGATTTTAATTTTTCTCACTAAAAAGTAAAAACGCAATTGTTAGAAATATTACATTTGTGAATTGAGAAGTTACATTTGTGAATTGAGAAGTTACATTTGATTATTGTCAAGTCTGTTTGCTAAAAGTATCTGAAATTAGTATTTGGTCAGTTTGCACAAAGAGATTCGTCAAGTCTTGACGTGTTGGCATGTTCTAATTCACCAATTGTCAAGTCTGTTTGGTGGAAGTATCTGAATTTAGAATTTAGAGAGTTTACTCTGGTGTATTTGGAAGATTTGTGGCAAAAGTTCACAATATTTTGTTGTAATTGCGAGGAAGAGATTCATGAACTTGGGATTTGTCAGCTTGTTCAGATGAGCCCTTTTTTATTTATTTAATTTGTTTAACTATAAATTGAATGTATCTTACTAACAATCGCATCTGCATAATGACTTACTAGTATCTGTGGTGGTTTTGTATGACATAGGTATGTGTTCGATGCATACTTAGACTATTTGGAGTCTATGGAAAAGTTTATTCTTGCTCAACGTTGTCACCATCTATGTTATGTTCGCTTCTCGAAGAATCAAATAATTCTGATGGTTCAAAGGTGGAAAACGGATCAGAACGAGCGAAGATTCAAATAAATGCCTTGTTCTTCAGGAGCCAGATGCTGAACGTGTATTTTGCAGCATATGTTTAGGTATATTGGAATTATCATATAGACAAGAGAAAGAAAGTCTGGTGAGAAAAGGTTCTGTTAGTGACTTCACAGCCTCAGTTGCTGAGATAATCAAGCAAGAGGGCCATGATATCAATAGCTTTGCCTTCGAGATCTCGATACCACCAATTATTTTGGCAAATGAGCGTGCTATATGGTAACGTTACTTCCATCCCTTTCCTTCATGCTATTTGATCTGTTTAGTTTAGATTGCTGCTATAGCGCTATTAGGTGCCATTAATATATAACATGAGTACCGTGGACGAAGAAAGCACTAATAGAAACTAATGCGTTTTAGCTTGCCATTTTATTCATGTCTTGTTCACTCATCTGGGATTCCCAACAGAATTGGAAGAAAGTAGATAATCCTTTGGACCTTTACACAGACTAACCAAAGGAAGAAAATGTAGTCTCACACATCATTGCCTTGGGATTTAATAGTTTCAAACGCGTGTGTTGCACGTGTCGGTCTTAATGTGGTGGTTTTAGAATTGAGTGTGCATATGTCAACAGTACGTCTTTGTATTAAGTGAAAACTATGAGCCAATTGTCATTATGTTCCATATTATGTAACTACAACAATTTAGACAATATAACCAATTGGAAAGGGTGTTAAAATCTGTAAAAGCATATGGGTACGTCATCTTCATTTGTGATAAGAGTGAACACCCACTGGCATCTAAAACCATTCATGAATCGTAAAGAGGAAAAGGTGCTACGCCTAAAACCATCCTTTAACATTCATATACAGGAGATGTAAGAAGTAATGAACTATTTAAACTACATGTTTGGTTTAAGCTTTTAAATGCTTTTGAAAAAATGAAACTGGACGCTGTCCCATGCAATAATGCACCAAAATAGAGATTCGTGTACATCTCCACTCTTTAACCAAACCTAGATAATTGTATCAGCATAAGATGAGGTTGTATCAATAACCAAGCTTCATTTTGATGGTAGGTATTCTGCAAGGCTCTTCCCCATTCTGTACCAATAAAAGTAAATTTAAGCATATTTACAGAAAATTTTTTATTGGCAGTAACAACAGATTCTTAACAACTTTTGCCCTATTTCCTCTTCCCATAAAAGATGCTATTTGATTGTTTCCAGAACATATTAAAACTCCAGAAGAAAATAGTAAATCAATAAAGGGATAAAAGAAAGAAAGAAACACATCTGCTTCATGAATGATTTGCTAATGTTTCAGAAAAGTTGAGCCCCATTTACCATTCAGTAATGGAATTATATATCTACTTCTCCTTACATTTTAAAATTGTCTTCTAGAATATTTATTTTTGGGACTCCTTCGTTTTGACAATTGTGTTCTGATTTGTTAATTGCAATGGGCTTTACTTCAATTTTATTCCTTCCCTTCCTTTGTTGCCGCTTGCATGTCTTCCTAGTAAGAAAGATACTTCTTTGTAAGCATGGAGATTTTTTTTGCAATTAGAAATCCCATATATGTACTCGTGGTTTCATTGGCAAAAAGGTCACTTTTTTTTTGTTTCAAGCTCTTGACGGAGAAAATGAGAAAAAGAAGATGGTTGATTGTTGTTTGGAACACACCTCTTTAGGAAACTAAAATATATTTTGAGTTATTGTGTGGAACGCAATTTGGGGCAGGGATACAACACTTTGAAAAATATATTTCTTTAAAACTCTTCCAATACAAATCAATTTGGTAGAACTGAATCGAAAACACCTTGAATCTAAATACTCACAAAAATTGTGAATGCTAAACAATGGCTTAGCGTGTTAAACAACTAAAAACCATTGTTCAAAACATCCACTGAAACACTGACTCCAATCGAAGAAGAAGAGTAAAAAATATAGAGATGGCTGTAAGAAAACCTAAATGTTGCGAGAGGAATGGGACTATGGGAGATCTTGGTACCTTGAAAACCTCGACTGATTCAACTAAAAAACAGTTACAAAAGCACCTTGGAATCCATACTAAAAAAGAAATGAGAAAAGAAAGATAAAACATATTTGATGGAGAGAAGAATCACACATCCATAATGCTCAGTAGAAATAGCATCTAATATTGCATTCCAGAGAGAGAAAGAAAGAGTTCCAGTCGATTTGCTCCTCAACAATCTGAAGAACAGAACAAATTAGGAATACACCCTAACTAAAACGAATAAAGGAGTATTTGGAAATGATCACGTATTTTGGGATGTGATAGATAGCGGAGCGGGTATATATTGAGAGATTACCTTGGATTTTCAATTTAACTATCCAAAGAACTGCATCCATATACCAATCTGCCAAACCAAATCCAAATGAGAGAGAAGAACTCTGTAAATCTCAAATGGCTGGTAGCGCCTGCAAGAAGAATGGAATCTTCAATTTGTGTGTTACTTTTGAGAGACGTTTGGAGAGAAAATAGCCCAAGAGAGATGTACTTTTGGAAAGCCATTGTGTTTGTAAATGAAATTGATTCCATTAGGAGAGTTAGAGAGGGACAAATTCGTTGGGACATGGTGTATTTAAGTTGTGTTACCTTTTGGGTGACAATCAAGGAAGATAGAGGACACAATTTAGGAAGATCAAACTACCCTATATCAGACAACAACTTTGAGCATTCCCCTGTGAATGGATGCAGCGGGGAAGCCTTAAGATATGAAACCAAAGTAATCTTTGTTAATTTTCCTCAGCTTTCTCCCTTTCATGCTTCTACGTTTATTAGATTTGTTGAGTCTCTTAACATAGTAACATTTCTGAAATTCTTGAACTGCAAACTTATCATAAACACCGAGCTTTCTTGACTGAATCCATTGATGCCCCCTAAAACCCGTTCAAAATGTTTTCTTTCTACAAATGCCTAACCAGAAGTCATCTATCTAAACTCTACAGCTACAGGTGCCACTTACAATCTTTACTATCCCTTTATAGTCAAACAATATCTTTAAAATAATAAATAAATATTACTGTCCAAACTGTGCTCTGTGCAGGTGGGAAAGAGCATAGTAAGAAATAGTTGAATAGAATTTGGGCTCCATTTCCTCCGATGGAGCCATTGAACCAAACACTAGCTGTTTATAGATCCCTATTCTCCATATGAGATCTCATGTATATGTTCATAGCCCATCTTTATATTGTAATCATGTCTTCCTGTTTTTCCCCTTTATATCCCAAAATAATTTCGAATAATGTATTATCTTCTTTTGTAGGTTGTATATGAAAAACAAGTATGGATCTGAGTTGTGGTTCCAAGGAAAATTTCCAAGTGAACCCGTGTCTTTGAAGGATGCCTTGAAGTTATCAATAACAAATTCCCTTGAAACCTTGTTGGTGAGAAACTGTTTGTATTTCATTTTGGTATCAAATTTGTTACTTTGACTGATCTATTATTTATTTTTAAAGATTTCAAACAAAATGACCACTTGAATAGATAATGTTAAATATGATAAGTGAGAAACCTAATGGTGAGGAAGTCAGGCCTTAGACAAGTCCACAACTGTGTTGGAGTTAGATAGTTTTTTAAGAGGGATGGTTTATTTTATTTTTGAAATGAGGTAAAATTTTACTGAGGTGATGATGGAGTAGTACAAGGACGAAATTAGAGAAGATCTAAAGATTGAATTGGGCATGATGAGACTTATCCCACATGAAACAATGTACTCAAAATCCACAACCTCATACAGATGGAAAAGTCAACCCCCAGTACTGCAAATAACCAATATTTCCATGGTTTTTCTTGTGCCTCATTAAGAAAAATTTCGGTTCCTTCATTCCAAAACTCTGCAAATGGCTTAGGGTGTTAGAGTCTAGAATGTACTTTTAAATGGAATTTGGATTGTTGAGCATTTTGGATGGAATTATTGGTGGCTAATCACATAAAACAAACTTTCTAGAGTTTTTATCAATATATGTCTATGTTTGAAACATAGTCATTTTGTGGTTATATTACATTCCAAGTCCGTGGTTGTGGAACACATTGACAAGGAAAATACAGCCCTATATGCTGTCCACGTTTATCAATGCACAACAAACATATTCGATAATGCAAGCTTATGTTGCAATGTGCTGATAGTAGTTTTTAGAGTCTTGCAGTGAGAAAAGTTTGATCCTGTCCGATAATTGGTTAATACATACCTTTTCCAACTGCATTTTCTTGATATATGAGTGTGATCAGATTTCCTTACATCTTGGTCTCAGAAGAGTTTTGAATGATATACTCTCCACTCTTCATCAATGTTCTCTAGCTGCTCATATTTAAGAACTGAGGGTTTGTATTCCCGACATGAGTGGGTCACTTTCTCCCTGATTTTATTTTATCCGTCTTCAGTCGTTCCACACTTGCATTTGTTCTTTTTTGTTGTTTTCTTCATTTTACCATCTTTGGTTTCAGATTTTCATGATCTCTTACAGATTGGTTTTTTTTTTTTTTTTGGTCTTAGCATTGGTTTTATGAGGAGACACCTTCATCCTCAATGATTTTACATTAGGGTTCTCCTGGTCATCTTTCGGCTATATATGTAATTTTGGCAGGTTGACGAGTTTCCCACTTGCTCATTATTTATTTATTTTTATTTTTTTAAGGCAACATCTTATTATACCAAATTGGTATCCTAGCTCCTATTCCTGGGATAGATAAATTCATCTGACAAGGGAAATAGGTGCAGAGATCCTCCATATTGCTATCGTTTGCAGTATTTGAAGGAAAGGGATGCGCATGCTCACTTGTTGAGCTGACATGAAATTAATTCATTTTTGACATACTGGCTTTTGTCCTATAAGCTATAGGTGGGTGAAGATTTATTTATTCACTTTTATTTTTAAAACTTTAAAAAGTTTATAGATTTTAAGGATCTTTCATGTAGTTGAAATTGTTCCATCCCATGGGGCTAATTTGTTTTCTTTGTTTCTTTCCTGCGGGTGTTGGCATCCTTTGTTTCCTGATTTTTTTTCCCTTTCTGTTAACTTCAGTAATCTTCTGTGATTTGCTTAGGATTTGGAAGATATTTTGGTGGTCTTGTGTCATTAGCATCTTTCTAATGTGCTTTTTATTTCTTGTCGTTCTTAGAACCCCGGCCGTCTTGTTCATGGAAAAGGACTGTTGAAGTTTTCACATTTTCTTTTGACAATCATATTCTTACTGTTTTTAAGTTTTACAGGGTGTTCAATTTGGGGTTGGTTCTTTCCATATTTGCCTGACATATACTCACAATAAAGCATCACTAGAGCTTCCAAATTCCTTAGAGTATGATCAAGATCGTAAGAGAAGGAAAATAGGTATGTTGTTGGCCATATAGACTGAACACCCTTCTCTGTTCCAGTATAACTGTAATGTTTCTTTTGCTTAAACCTCTTCTTTGTTTCTTGGCTTCTATGAAGTCCTTTTACTGTCCTTCCTATCAAAAATATGTGCGAGTGTCTTGACCAAACAAAAACAAATCACTTTGCATGCCCATCATCTAACATAAGTTAGTACAACATTTGTCTCTTTTATTTATTATTATTATTATTATTATTATTAATATATTATTATTATTATTATTATTATTATTATTACTATTATTATTATTATTAATATTATTATTGTTATAATTAGAGTTTTTTGAGTTTGACCCTCATTTGTTTATGCCTAATAGAATTTGATTCTCGTTTTAAATTTAACCCTCATTTTCTAACAAAATTGTTAGTTCAACGTAGTTGACTGGTTATATTTTCTTTATAGACCAAAATACCCTAACTTAAGGCATGTGTCTTGCATGTGCAATGTCCACAAATCCATCAAAAATCATCACAATGCATATGTCAGTGTAATCTAAAAGATGAAATATAGGGATAAAAGTTAAAAATCCACCCATTTTCTCTATCTTTCTTCCTCCAATAAACCCAAAATCTAGTTTATGCTGAGACACCAATAGATTCCACAGCATCAGAGCTGAATCTCTGGTTCCTCCACCCACTCAAGACTATATCTTGTCTCTCAACAGCAACAACAACTCGTATTGGCATTGGCATTCATCGACACCACCTCTCTCACCCACCCAATTCCTCCTCAATCAAACCCAAACCTCACCAAAGTCGCTCTCACTCACTCATCCCTCATCAATGTCATAAGTCCGGCTCTTGCGTAATTGTCACCCAACCTGAATGCAACTGGGCTCCTGACAGCATGAACTCCATTACTTCTAAAAGCAACACTCAACAGTGTCTAATTTTTCTCATTACTCGACTCAAAGATTTATTAGAGAAATAGAACTATATGTACAGGTTTCTCTCCTGATTGAAATCCATGGGTTCTGATTTCTGATCTCTTAAAATTAATGAAACAATCAAGATCACCAACCCCCAACTTGGTAATATTTAATTTGGTCTTAAAAAATTAATTAAAAAGGGGGGAATACTGTGAGTGCCTGAAAAGATTAGGTTTAGATGGAGAATGAAACATAGGATGTACAATGACGTTGAGAAAATCTCTCTAGAAGAAGGCCTTCTCTGCTGAAGCATTAAAGCTTGTTCCACACCTGATGGGGTCTAACACTTGCTTCCCAGAGTATTCAATCGTCTCTTCTTTGTTCATGTTAAAGAACCTTTTACATGCACCTCCACAGTCCACACCATGATTGATCACCTGCCATCAACACAATTAACAACAGAAAAGCTTGCTTAGTTGCTTGAGAATTCAGCTTTGTTTAATTTTTACCATGGAAAATCCCCATTCGGTGCAAGCCTGGTAGAGCTCTTGTATGATTTTGGATCATTTAGCAGGAGAATTGGAGGTGAGGAGGGAGAATTCAATGATGGGTATTTGCTCTTATTCGATGGATGATGAGACAAGGAGAGGTTGGTATGGGATGGTGGAAGTATGGACATAGTTGGAAGGAATGGAAGTAAGATTAGTTGAATCAACGAGGTCCTTGATGTACAAAATTTTCAATCTCTCGACAATGCATCATCATTTCCCCTTCCAACCCATCAAGTCAAGCACCAAATCATGGGTATGGTAGTGTCAAGTTCACAGGGGAGACAAATGTTCGAATATTTGATCTGGAGGCTCTTGTGCAGTTCAACAATCTACTAGATGAAGACAATGAGGGTTGTTTGGTTGCGTCTTGGGGCTCCTTCCATAAGATTGCTAATAGGATACAACATAAATTATATTCTTTGAGCAAGTCCAATAGATATCAAAGGAAGGTCTTTGGAGGCTGTGTTGTGCAGAGGAGCTCCGCTGGGAAAGGAGGTCATCTTGAGGTTCAAGGAGAGGTTTCCCAATGAATCCTTGGCACAGGTTAGTTATTTTGACAACATCAGTTACAATTTTGACAACATCAACTACAATTTGAATTTCTAACTCCATGCCCATGACACCAAATTTTGGGTCTATGGAAGGAAGAAAGATGGAGAAGATGGGTGAAATTTAACTTTTATCCCTATATTTCAAACTCAAAAAAATCCTTATTATTGTTATTTTCAATGATAATTGATAACACACTAATATCTATTTCCTGGAGTATCTCACCAATTATGTGCAATTACTTGGGAAGATTTTAAAGTTACCTTATGTTTAATGGACACTCAGAAGCCTGTAGATAATATTTGGAGAGATATTAAAGTTGGAGTGTAATTGGAATAGGGGTAGAGATATCCGTTTTTCGAATTGCATGTTTGCTTGCGATTCTATTGTAATTAACAGCAATATTTTTGCTGGTGGTTCTCAGTGGTTTTTGTCCACTGAGAATAATACGTTTCTCTATTAATGCAATACAATACCTGTTTTTGTGATTAAAAAAAAAGTGCAACTACTTGGAGATCCACAGATTTAAGTTTTGCCACATATTTTGCTATACTGATATTAATTGTTTCCTTCTGGACCTTATAGGTACAGCAAGAGAAGCGCAAACTGAAAACGGCAAGGAAGATTGTGCGAAAGGTGGTGAAGGCTCACAGTGTCGTGTCATGGAAGGTGCTGGACCTGTTAATGTGGCAGTAGAGGCTGTAAGTCACTGGTCTGTTTATAATCTGCAAGATAAGGTATTTTGTGCAAGCTTCAAATTGCCGCCAGAGGAAGTAATTTTATTTTTTCAGACTAGACTTGAATGTGAATGAGGCTTGCTGTTTTTCCCTATAAGTCATTTGGTTAAACTGACTTGAAGGATTCTTCTGCTCATTTGATAGCATCGCTGTGTTGCATGCCTTCTTGATCCAGTAAATCAATGCTGATACAGTTCTAATTGTTGAATGACAATAATTAAAATTTCTTATCTGATTGCGTTGTTGCTTATGAAGAGGGAGAAAAAGACAAAAGGAAAAAAATTATAATACTGGGGTTATTTTCTTTCTAGGTCAAAGAACCATGCCTTTTGGGGATTCGTTGCTATCGGTCTCCTATTTATATAGGTGGGAGATACTTGAAGGTACTGTAATGCTCCTCCCTCGATTAACTCGACCTATTCGTACATCTGTACCGGAAACTGAGTACTTGGTGGATTATAATCTGTTTCCTCTTCTAGCCAGACTACTGTATATGGAGTCAGCTTCATGAGAAAATATCTATATGCAACTGGTTCAGGGTTCATACTTCATTGAAAGAGTGCACATGGTTATATTTCATTCTGTTAATTGGTGAACCTAAAATCTCTCTTTTATCTTCTTTTGTTGCTTCTAATTCTAAATCACTGTTTGCTAAATTCACTTACTGCTGTTGGTGTCTTCAATAAAAAAAAACACGTATTACAGATTGTTATGCAATTTCTTGATCTGCGAGGTTTGTAGTGTAGCTTTCACTAAGAGAACTAATTTCATACCACGTCAGCTATGTCTTAATGACATATTGGCTAGTGATTGGTAACAGGTATGAGGTTCACGTAGTGTTGTTTGGTGAAGATGGTTTCATACTCTCATCACATTGATTATCTTTCTCAGATTTGAACCAAATTAAGTGTTGATTTAAAGTTTTTGACCAACGCCCCAAAGTTTTTCTCTGTTTTCTTTCACCTGGGGTGTAAAGATTGGACGGAGCTGACATATGGAGGATGACAATCTCCATGTTGTAGGAGACGCCCTTAAAAATCCTCCTCCTTCTCATGATTATATTATCTATTTATTTTGTGCTACTGGAGCATGTCACATTCTTATCCACCATATGATTCATTTGCTTTAAGTTTCTTGAGCTTCTTAATATAGAAAAAAAAATATATATATATATATATATATATATATTACTAGAATGGGCTCGCCGGTTCATATGCACGACTAGACCAAAAGCTTTGAACTGGTTTTGGGGTTAAATATCCTACTTTTTCTGTCTAAACTTTAGTTATTAATTCCTGGTGACTGGCCTTAAATTGATAAGAACAAGTAGTAGTAGTTTATATTTTTAAATATTCTTGCTTTGGTGGATTGTGGTTGGGTCTTTTTTTTTTTTTTTTTTTTTTTAATAACTTGCTGGGTTGCAACTTAAGGGGCCCATTCAGAATGCAACTTGCAATGATGCTATTAGTATTCATGGTGCAGTATTCAAGAAATGTGAGCCAAACACGTTGGATCATTGATGATGAAAGAATGGGAGAAGCGTCTGTTGAGGTACTATTCTCCCTACACTAGTTATCTTTACCTTAAGAAAGCATCTTCATATGGCATTGCAACAAGCTGACAACTCATTGATGCAGGAGATAATCGCGGAAAAAATTCTTCCAGTATGTAGAGGTGACAATTACAAGTTCCACGCTGCCGGTAGAGAAGATATTGATGTACTGCAGAAACTGTTTCCTTTACAATGTTTGTGGACTTAATGATTTCTCTTCTGATCAATGGGAGTTATTTCCAGGTTCGCATGTTAGGATCAGGTCGGCCTTTCCTGATTGAAGTACAAAATGCCCGCAGCATTCCATGTAAGGTTTCTATCAGAGAAATGGAAGAGCGGATAAATAACTCGGAGATCAAGCTCGTAAGTTAGTGACACAATCTGTAATAAGTATTAACTGTTGAAACCCGATCTACTTGACTGAACGATCACATTGCTTTTGCCATCTGAGTGACCGTGTAATACCTCTCCATTCAGGTTATTGTCAGAAACCTAAAGATGGTTGGAAATCAAGGGTGGACACTAATGCGTGAAGGAGAGGCGGAGAAACAGGTTATCTTTTGTGCTTTGTGGTTGATGTGCCATCATTTCTTTTATTCATTACTTTACCCTTCTGGTTTAGTCTAGATGATTGATTTTGTTGCAATCTTGTTGGATAACTATATCATTATCAATTTTTGAATAAATTAGGTTAAAAAGCTGTATATCTTGATAAATATGGGGAACAAGCTGCTTAAGCCTTAGGTTGTTTTCAACAGGTTGACTCATTTGTCAGTTGCCCATAGAATTTTTATGAATCCATCCATGTCTACGTAGGAGTTGATATCATACAAGTTATTGTACTCGATTTCATACGAGGTATTGTGCTCAAGTTTTGAAGGCAAAAGTTTGAGGAATGACACTTGGTTTGGTGGTAGCGTGATGCTGATGCAGGAGGGTCTAAAACAGCAATATTTCTATTTTTTTGAAAAAATACTTTTTAGAATTTTAGTAAATACAAAATTTATTATTTCTCGTAAATCACATATTTGCTATTTATAGTAAAACCAAGGTTTATGTTTTCCATGTATTTAGTTGTTGTTTATTTATTTATTTATTTGAACTCTCATTTTTTTTGTTTGATGCACTTTTAGAAGTGTATGGTCGTTTTCATACCAAGTTTTAATAGGTCTAGGAAGCTACATTATGTTATGTCATTTAGGAAACTTATTTTCAAACTTCGAAAAAGATTGAGTTGTCATTATTGCTAAACTTATCTTTCTTTTCTTCCTTGATTACTCCTTTCTCTTCTGCTATTTTTCTTGCAAAGCTCAAGGCTTTTTGTATTCTGCTGCATCAGTGGTATCAGAGCAGGTCAAACTTGGTTTTTGCACCATGTTCCAATGGATTAATTCCTTCCTACCACCTCAACCTTCATATAGCTCTAAGCTTTACTTTAGGCATGCAATATCTTTATGCAAGCTACTATTTGAGAAAAGCTAATTCTGGTATTTGAGTTAAGATTCACTTTACGGTTCGGTCTAAACCATTAAACTCCATGAGAATTTTGCAGAAGCAATATGCTGCACTGGTGTGGATTTCTCGCCCACTTGAAGATGCAGACCTGCAGAAGATATCTTCACTTAAGGATATGGTGAAATGTTATGCAATAATTTCTAAGGGTCAGATTTTTTTTTTTTTTCCCTTTCTAACAAGTTTGCGCTTTTTTTTTGTTCAGCAAATTTTGCAGAGAACACCTGTCAGAGTGCTTCATCGCCGAAGTCCATTAGAGCGTGAAAAGATTATACATTGGTAGGAAGTAATCTGAATATTTCAGTTCTTACACAATAGCACTTAAATTGTCTTAGTATCATTGTTAAGTGTGCATAATGCAAACTAAAATAGAACTTGTTTTGTAATACTAGGATGGAAGTTGAGAAGATTGCTGGAAGTACTCAATACTTTTTGTTGCATTTATGTACACAGGTATTTATGATTCTTATTTCTTACTGCGTATTTAACTAGATTCTGCACCTGCCCCGTCTTTAACCCTCACAAGTGATATTGTTGTTGGCTTTCTCAGACTTTTTTTTCTTCTTAAAAACGTGATACAAGAACATACTTTGAACATATCACAGATAAAAGTGTGTTGACCTTCTCTAATAAGTTTTGAATGAAATGAAATATTGAGCATTTGAAACTTTCTTACAACTTTTAGATACTGCACGAGATGCTTGAACATTCCTATTTATGGAGTTGTACTCGAACTGTGATAATGTTCTATATACATGAGTTATTTGACACTTGCTCGAAGTTTCGGCATATTGAGTTTTATTTTGTTTGGGATGCTATCATCTTAATCAGAAGATTTAGAATGCTCGAAAACGACGAAAAGAAAAGTGAGTGGATCTTACAAAAGGGTAGGTGGGTAAGGAAAAATAATACTATATGAAAGAGAAGAATGATTCAGGATGATATATATATCTTCAGTTAATCAGTAGCATTCAGAATATGTTGTGTCCATGAATATTCATTCAATTGGAATTTCAAAAAATAAAAATATAGGAGAGAATAAGCATCTCGTATTGTACTCTATCAGCATGATATTGAATCTTAAGCTGTAAGACCTTGTTGCGCCTTAACATTTAGCATTGGTAAGTACTGATTTTGAATTCTGACATCCTCATTCCACATTCTTGTCAACAATCGAGTATATTGATGGAAAGCATAATGTTATTGGAGTGTCCTCTTCAAAGGAGCTTAGTCTTTGGGTTTGTAAGACTCAAGGATGGAGTGGGATGTCCTTCGATGAATGTCAGTGCTCGGATTGGGGATCAGGACGGCGCCTCGAAAGGTTCTGGAGCTTTCTTAGGCTGTGCCCTTTCTGGAACTTTCCTATTTAGACTTGGTTCCCATAATCGACTTGGGATGCTATATGTGGTGTTGGAAAACAGAGCTTGTATAATCAAGTTACATGACTAGTTTACAGTTTGTAGTCTAGAGAGGCTTTTCCCTTTGAAGATTGTGCTTGAGGGAAGCTTTGTAATTTATTAGAATTAATATTTTGGAAATCCTGTGTATTACTCTTCTTCTGGTATTGATTGTTCTGCGCCCTCTCGCTGCATATCAGAACATTAGAAACTAGGTTAAATGACAATCTCATGTATTCCACCTCATGATTTAGATTTCAGATGGTTTTGTGGAACTAATGATATCCCTGTACAGGCCGGAACATATATAAAGGAATTCGTTCACGGTGATCTGGGACGCACCCATCCAAGGTAACAATTTTTTGACAAGTCCATTGTGTTGATAATGTGAATCCTCATAATATTTGCTAAGAAGCTTCACCTAGGTCTGCAGCCTAGGTATTTGGAGTAAGATTGTTTATTTTGTTTTATTTTTCTTAATGAGCAGCATAGGTTCGATTCTAGGTTGTAGAGCTGAGATACTGCAACTTGATGTTACTGACGTGAAGATGGACTGCTTTAATTGAACGAATACTGATGAATGTTAGCGATTATGGTCCATCTTTTATTTGACACGAGGAAAGTTGGTGCTGAAACAAGCCTTCCAGTTGCTTCTGTCATGCATGTATTATGCAATTCTTTGTAGGTTGGACTTGCAGTTTTTGTCTTTCTTAATTTTTGTTTGGATCACTGAGACAAATTTTGGTTTGATTCTAACTATGCTACTTGGTAGCAGGGAATGCTTGAAGAAGGTTACACTGTCTTGGAATATTTATTGAATGTGAAGGTAATACAAAGTATGGTGATGATGGTTATATTCTTCCTTCATGAAGCAGACTAAATCCTTCTTGGACCAGTTTATTTAAGCTACGCCACGTGAAGTTGCTAGTGTATGCAAATGCAAGTGTACTCGGTATCAAATTTTGACCATGACGTATTTGTACATCATTTCAGGATTCGCAGATAATACAACATTTTTGCTCTCTGGAATACGTGAAAATTGATTTATTTAGTAATTACATTTTAATTGTTAACATGAATGTGTAAACTTCAGTTGTAATCAGTTTTTTTTTTTTTACCCCATCCCTTCAATTTCCTGGCCGCGCCTCCACTATTCCACTGCTTTTCCCCTTATTTTGTGTAATGATGGGGATTACAGCGGACCAAACTTATACAGGACACTGACTACTCGTTCAATTTGTATGATGAAAACCATTGGAACAAGTTCAACAATACTCAACCTCACCCCTTTGGTATGATATGAATACAATTTTTTGCACCTCGGCTCGAATTGGAGAGATAAGTTAGGGGCATGGAGCCGAATATTGAGGTGCATATAGCAGTCCACCTTTCTTCTCAATTGAATTGATAGCTCATCTTTTCTGAGTTCTGACTGAAAACACACCCTTGGGCAGTGACGGAGTCAGGATTTTTGTTGAGGGAGGGCGGAGTGATGTCATAATTAATTAAATATAATATAAAATTAGTTATTTTAACATGAATTTTTTTTAAATCTGAAATTCTTCCTGGCCTAGAAAAACCAGCGAGGTTGCTGTCTGAGGAGGCAAAAATACACTTTTGCCCCTCTATTTAATAATTTTTTTGGAAAAGGTGTTTAAAGAGGGGGGCAAAAATACACTTTTGCCCCCCAGGCAAAAAACCAAGCAGGGGGACCCAGGCCCTGTAGAATTACTACTATATTCATTGATTACTACTATAGCAAAAAGGGAGTACAACAAAGATAGTCATTGAAGATGATTACTACTTATAGAAACACAACAGAAGAGAAGAGTTTGAATCATTGATTACTACTACATGAAGAAAATGAGGAAGAGATTGAGTTGCTTACGATTTTTTTTGTAGAGATGACCAACACAGTGATTAATGAAGGCACCTGGTACCTAGAAGAAGAAGAATAAGGTGGTTTGGATCCTATTGGATCTTGTGAAGATGAGTTCAAATAACTCAATAGTTATAGATTTTTGAAGATGATGAAATATAGGGGTTTCCCTCATCTTATCCAATCGATGGAGTGTGAGGAAGAAACTGTGAATTTTGATTTCTTTGAGGAGCATTTCTAGCTGGTTTGGGAAACCAGCCTGATTTCCCTGTCTGGGAGGCGAAAATACATTTTTGCCCCCTCTTTAAAACATCTTTTTGGAGTATGTGTTTAAAGAGGGGGGGGGGGGCAAAAATGTATTTTCGCCCCCCCAGGCAGGGAAGACTCGCTAGAATTTCTGTTCTTTGAGAGATTTGAGGGATTTAACCTCTATCTCTAACTCTAAAAGTATAGTTTGAATTCCCAAATTCTAGACAGCCTGGGAGGCCCAAAATACAAGTTTGCCCCCCTCTTTAAATACCTTCTCCAAAAAGTTGTTTAAAGAGGGAGGGACAAATTTGTATTTTGGCCCCCCAGGCAGCAAACCAGGCTGTCTACCCGAGCTGTCTAGAATAACTCGTTTAAATTTGATATGTACATGATTTGAAGGATAAAGTCCTTGTTAAAGTGAAAAGTGAGAATAGAGGGGCACATAAAAAAACTAATTGGGGGACAAATAAATTATAAAAATTAAATTTTTTTTTCAAAATTCAGTGGGGGCACTCGCCCCCTCGTAGATCCGTGCCTGCCCTTGGTAGTTGGGAGAGAGAGGAGAAGAGATGGTTTTCCTGAGCTGGTGTTGACCCTCTCCACAAGTCCAAGAATCCTGCATCAACAAGTAAACTCTTCACTCAAACCCCACTTAATCTCCTTTAAACATTTCTCTTCTCTAACTTGCGCTGATGGACAGGCCAGGAAGCTTACAGAGGCGTCTCAACCAAACCCATTTCTTCCCTCCAAAAAGACCATCAGCTCTCTAAAGATGGTTTCTTCCTCAACCACAAGCGCATTTTAGTCGGTTCCAGCATCAACACCTTCGAGATGGGGAAGACCGCTCCATTTAAGGGTGGGCATCCCATCTCTGTGATCCCATCGTCTCGATTTTTTTAGTCATTTTGGGAATGATCAAACTCATCTCGATTCCGTTTCGTCCCGATCTAGGGATGAAGATTTTCAATCCCGCCTATTTCTTCTCGTCCCGAATTTATTTATTTAATAATAATTATTATTAATTTTAATCAAAATACTCTTCTAGATTAAAGTTTAGGATGTGTTGAAATTAAATCAATGTAACATGAAATTTTATATGAAATTTAAATGAACTGAATCATTAATTCTAAATGAAATTTAATATTTATTTGCCTTTAAAAAAAGTTTAATAATTATTTATTTAATATCCATTATTATTTATGAAGTAAGTTATATGTATATAAATTTGACATTATTGGTGTGAGTAATGTAAGATAAATCTCTTTTTGTTATTTTTTATTTAAAGACTATTTAGTACGTATTCATCCTGTCCCATTTCGTCTCGTCCTGATCTCGTTTGTGATCGGAAGAGATCGAGATGAGGTCTATGTCGTCTCGTCCCGATCTCGAATAAACAAGATAGGATAGGGATGAGTCCATCTCGTCCCGTGCCCACTCCTATCTCCATTTCATCTCGCCAACCAATAAAGTAGTGATCTTGGTCATCTCAACTCTTTAAAACCCTAACTTTGTTTTGAATTGCAGGCATTTTGGACTGGATTAGGCGTTTGTAAACCCAAAGACACCTTTTGATACCGAAAGGAAGTTGTGTGTTTGTGTGAAGGAAATTCTGCCATGGATGATAATGACTCTAAAGGTGGCGTATGTCAGTGAAAACAGGGAGCCCAAGAAGCAAAAATGCCTATTTCGGGTTCGACAGCGGAACCCTTTAAGGTCACTTATTGATAAGTGTCACAGTTGTGACTTGGAGCTGAGAAAGAAAAACAAATTAAATTGATAAGTTCTATTGAATACAAAAAGGGAAGAACAAACCCTAATGCTCAAATTGATCTACAGATCTTAGCCCTCAATTACAAGCTCTTTTTATTCTCTCTGTTTCTTCTTCTGCTCTATTTAACTACAATATTACAACCGAATTTCAAATGAGAACCAATAAGATTATTACACGTGTCTGGCCCATGTGCCTTTATAACAACCTAAAGTATTATTACCATTTTGTCCCTCAAATTCAAATTTAAACTTTTTTGAATTTGGCGCTCTTGGCGCCTTTTGAATTCGATTATTTTCAGCTCCTTTGTATATGTGACAATGCCATCCCCTTCAAAAACATCATTGTCCTCAAGGATTGAAGTGAGGAATGGTTGCCTGAATGTGCGTCCAATCTTCCCAAGTGGCGTCTGTTGGTGCTGAATTCAACCAATGTATGAGGACTTGTGTGACCACTTTATTGTGTCGAGGAATGTGGCGGTAGGCTAGGATAGCTAGCTCAGCTCGAAATTTGCTTGAGTGGTCGACCAGTGGAAGTAATGGAGCTGCGATAGTGTTCGTTCCCAGCTTCTTCTTCAATTGTGAAACGTGGAAAACATAGTGTACTTTGGAGCTGGGAAAGAGACTCAATTTGTAAGCAACAACATCAATTCTCTCCAATAATTGGATGGGACCATAATGTCGTGCATATAATTTGAGATTGTGGAGAAGATTCACTAATGTTTGTCGATACGGCTGTAAGCGCAGATACACCCACTCTCCGACAGTAAATTCACACTCTGTTCTGTGTTTGTCTGCGTAGTGTTTCATCCTCTCTTGTGCACGGTGAAGTTTCTCCTTAATGATACTCAACATCTGATCTATGTCCCGCAAAAATTGTTGCACATCAGGGATAATATTGGAAGCCGTAGGGGGTAGATCCATTAAATGAGGTCGATATCCATACAAAGCTTCAAATGGAGAAGTTTGGAGACCTGTGTGGAATGCAATGTTGTACCAAAATTCTGCCAAGTAGAGCCATTTCGACCATTGAGGAGCATCACTAGTCATGCAACGGGGGTAATTTTCAAGACAAGCGTCGATTCTTTCAGTATGCCCATCTGTTTGGGGATGGTATGAAGAACCGAGGCTGAGTGTTGTCCCTAGAGCTGAAAATAGTTCTTGCCAGAAAGCACTCAAGAAAATTTTGTCTCTGTCCGATATAATTGATGTAGGGAGGCCGTGAAGGCGGTAGATATGTTGCAAAAATAAGTCAGTAATCATGGCTGAAGTGAAGGGATGTGAGAGGGCTATAAAATGACCAAATTTGGTTAGTCTGTCAACGACAACCAATATGACTGTCTTGTGCTTAGATGGAGGAAGCCCTTCGATGAAATCCATCGAAATGTGTTGCCATGCGTGCTCCGGTATGGGTGGTGGCTGAAGAAGACCACCGTAAGCCGACTGATCATTCTTATTACGTTGGCAAGTATCACACTCAGAGACATATGTCAGCACATCAACTTGCATTCTGGGCCAAAAGAAGCACTGGTGGAGTCTTTTATAGGTTGTATTGATGCCCGAATGCCCTCCCAAGGCTGAGTTATGAAGCTCATGTAAAAGTTTCTTACGAAGAGACCTTGTTGAACCAATACATACTTGATGGTGATGCTTGAGAATGCCATTAGCTAATGAGAAGGGTGGTTTGAGTAAGGTTTGATGAGTAACTGCTGCATTAGTTGCTGCATAAATTGGTCATGAGCATATGATGATGCTACCTCATTGAGCCAAGTTGGAGTAACCACTGACAGAGCCAAGTATTGGCCATATTCTTCAATACATCTAGATAATGCATCTGCGACTGTGTTGTCAACCCCTTTTGTAAAAAATCTCATAGTCGAATCCAAGTAGCTTAGTGATATAATTGCAGAATGAGCAATGCAGATCAGTAAGTACACACAGAGAGTTGGAAACAACTTGCAGAGGAAGCAATTGCAGAACAGGAAACAAGCAACACAAAGAATTGAAATCAAGAATGAACTGTATTGAATTATGTATATACGCTGTTCGAGAGGCCTAAACTCTCCACTGAGCAAATGCTCCTTGTACAAAGCTTTTACAAATTGAATGCATGAATTCTCCTTCTTCTTACAGCTCTCTTTGTATAGCATTTGTACCTACTGTCCAGCTAATACAGACCACTTGTTACTACAACTTGCATCTAATATAGACATCTAGCTAACGCAACAGAATACTAACAACTTGCTAACTCTTCCCACTTGCAAATGATTTGTATCCACTTGCTGACATTTCTAACTAACTAACATATTACAATGAAAACAACACTTACTCACTGACACTTAATAGAGCACTAACAGTTGTCTGACAGAGCACTGTCCTCATTTGTATTGGTCCTGTTTAATCCAACTGAGCTCCTACACTGCTGAAGTTCTAGTGCGCTTGCATAATTGTCTAGTATACTTCCATATGATGCCTTCTGTTGCTGATGGATGTGCCTACTGTAAGTATGATATATAGGAGGCTTATCAATTCTCTCCCCAAAGCAATCACCTTGTCCTCAAAGTGAAACTCAAGAAATTGTTGTTGGATTAACGTATAATCTTCCCAAGTCGCTTCAAAGACAGGTAGACCCCTTCCATTGAATCAAAACTTCATATGGAAAAAACATCTTGTAATTGCATTTTTCAGCACTTTCATTTCCCAACCCCATTGTGTTACGTTTTGAAAGTTTAGAAACTTTGAACTGATGAACCACTTTCCGCACTGAGGTATTTGAAACAGTAGTAGCAGTTTGTGAAGAATCTGAAGTCTCAGATGAACTAGCTGACACTCTATTATCATTGTCATCCACAGAAGACTTCACATTTGAGACATCATGTTTCTTAGTACTGGGAGATTGATTATCATTGTAGGTGCCTGATAATGAGTTGTTACTTTTTCTTCATGATACTATCTAATCTTTCAGCATTTGGACTGTGCAAATTCTTGAGCTTGGATGTATCTCTAATTATTTCTTCTGTTAGAGAAGCTCCAGATGAAGACATTTTATTTCCCGAGGCAGTAGGATAGACACCATCAGACAAATGATCCTCAGTTTCTTCACTGGATTGGGGAGAATCGTTGTGAATATTATTCGCAGCTTCATTCGAGTAAAAATTTCCTTCCAAAAATCAGAACTTTTAGTACATGAATTAAGAGTCTTGGAATCATTGGAAATATGGATGCTAGCACTTGTAGCATGCCCTTCATGGCCAATATCATCGAACACAGACCCTCAACTTTGTCTGGATGGTTTGAAACATGAACCTCACTTATAGAAACATATGACAATGATTCACTAGTGGTGCTAGTAGAAAAGTCAACCAATGATGAGACACTGAAAGATTCAGAGCTCATATCAATACCTTCGCTCACACCAGAATCTGATCCAAAAACACCCTGCCTGCCTATTATGTATTCAAAGGGAGTAAGATTCATACCATACCTTACTGCCGTGACAACTATGCATTCAACAATAGTGTATAAAGCCATTATTTCGCTTACTGAGACAGGGCTATCACTGAATAGTATGGGTTCATAACCAGGCCGCCTAAATTCATCATTGATTCTTTTGCAGCTTGACCCTATCTCAGCCTCTATTTCCTCAAGATTTCTTCCTCTTCCCCTAGCAGGATTTGCAATCTGCACCATTACTGCTCTTCCCTGCCACTTAGGATGTTGTCTCAGCATCTGTTCAGTCGCCAAGACCTTCAAATTGATCCCTTTAAAGATATCCATATCATCAACTCCAAGCAATACATTCTTCCTAGCAATTTGTTGTCTATGCTCAAAGTAGCCAATAAGCTTATGACAACATCCTTCAAGGGCAATGCCAACCATGACATATGTTTGATACTCATCTTATAGGCTTTTTCTTCTCTGTCAAGGGAGATCAACATAACCTCAAAGCTCTCACCTTTCTCCCTTAGTTTACCATACATTTCTGCAAGAAGTTTGTCAAATTCAAAAGCTGGAGCAACAGATACATATGCCTCCCAAAGAAACCTATCAAACCGCCCACCATGATCCATCGAGAACGGTAGCATGTAATGGAAAGGAAACCAAAGTTGCTGCTTACAGAACCCAAGGTAGAATTTCAACAACATATCCGGATGAAGGAAAACAAGCACAATCTTGAACCTCTCCAACAAGATATGTGAAACATCATTTTTGTCACTTCGAGACTTGGGAGCATCACTAGAGATAATTGGCACAACTTCCTCATTGAATTTCTCAACTGGTCTGGCATAACAATTGTCTTCAATCTCCAGACTTCTACAATAATCTTCATTTAGTTCTTGGGATTCAACATTTTGGTCAAAATTGCTTCCAGGGTCAGTAAATTGTAAATCAATGCTTGGAGGATTACATTTTTTCTTGTGCCCATGGACACTAACCCTTTCTTCCATCATTGATACTTTGTGTCCTAAAGTAATTGCTTCAACATCCTTGAATTTCTCCGAAGAAGATGCTACCCTTGAAGATTCCTCCCACAAATTTACTTAGTGTTATAATTGCTGCCTAATGGCTTTAATCCCTTCTTTGATTGAAACCCTATCATGTTCTATCGTTTCAAGCCTGGCTGCCAAATTGGATGTTCCAGACTGAATTGATGATTTTCCTGTCATCCCATATCAACTGCTCTGATACCAATTTGATATGAATTGCAGAATGAGCAATGCAGATCAGTAAGTACACACAGAAAGTTGGAAACAACTTGCAGAGGAAGCAATTGTAAAACAAGAAACAAGCAACACAAAGTATTGAAATAAAGAATGAATTGTATTGAATTATGTATATAGGCTGTTCGAGAGGCCTAAACTCTCCACTGAGCAAATGCTCCTTGCACAAAGCTTTTACAAATTGAATGCATGAATCCTCCTTCTTACAACTCTCTTTATATAACATTTGTACCTACTGTCAAGCTAATATAGACCACTTGTTACTACAACTTGCATCTAATATAGACATCTAGCTAATGCAACAGAATGCTAACAACTTGCTAACTTTTCCCACTTGCAGATGATTTGTGTCCACTTGCTGACATTTCTAACTAACTAACATATTACAATGAAAACAACACTTACTCACAGACACTTAACAGAGCACTAACAATTGTTTAACAGAGCACTGTCCTCATTTGTATTGGCCCTGTTTAATTCAACTGAGCTCTTACACTGCTTAAGTTCTAATGTGCTTGCATAATTGTCTAGTATACTCCCATATTATGCCTTCTGCTGTTGATGTCTGCGCCTACTGTAAGTATCATATATAGGAGGCTTATCAATTAGCTAACCAACGTTGTTGAGTCATTATAGTTACTTTTTGAGCTCAGAAGTACTTGATCTTTGATGGTCTGTATATATAATGAATTTGGAGCCAAAAAGGTAAGAGCGCCACCTATGAACTGCCATAACAATTGCAAGTAGTTCCTTCTCATATGTTGATAAGGAGAGATTATTGGGACTGAGAGATTTACTAAAAAATGCAATTGGGTGGCCAGCTTGAGAGAGAACAACTCCCACACCTTTGGAGTAGGCGTCAGTCTCAATGATGAATGGCAAATGAAAATTGGGAAGTGCTAATATAGGAGCCTCACACATTACTTGTTTCAACTGTAGGAAGGCAATATTTGCCAATGGAGACCATATAAATGCATTTTTCTTAAGAAGATCAGTCAAGGGTTTTGCAGTGTGGCCATATTGGTTAATAAATTTCCTATAGTACCCCGTGAGACCAAGAAAACCTCTGGGCTGCTTGATATTTGTTGGAGTAGGCCAGTTGGTCTTAGCCTCAATTTTCTGAGGGTCGGCTTCAACACCCTGAGCACTAATAATGTGTCCTAGATATTTCAGTTTCTCTTGAGCAAAAAAGCACTTGGATAATTTGATAAACATTTGATGTTGCCTGAGAATGATGAAGACAATCTCTAGGTGATCTAAATGAATTGAGAGGTTGGGACTGTAAACAAGTATGTAATCGAAGAAGACCAGTACATACTTCCTAAGAAGGGACTGAAAATTTTGATTCATAAGAGCCTGAAAAGGAGGCGGGTGCATTTGTAAGACCAAAGGGCATCACCTTGAACTCAAAGTGGCCATGATGTGTTTTAAAAGTTGTTTTGTGGATATCAAGGGGGTGAACTAGAATTTGGTGATACACTGACCTTAAATCCAGCTTAGAGAAAATAGTAGCACAATAAAGGTAATCTATGAGAGGCATAGGAAACTTGTCCTTGATTTCATTCAACTTTCTGTAATCCACACAAAATCTCCAGGAACTAAGAGGATGGGAGCTGCAAAAGGACTTTGAGAGTGTTGGATTAAACCAGACTCTAGCATCTCTTGTATTAAATTCTCTACCACTGCTTTTTGCATGTAGGGAACTTTGTATGGGTTTTGAGAAGGTGGATGATGGCCTGGTTTTAAGGGAATGTGGTGGTTGAGGGCTCGGCTAAGAGGGAGTTTTGTAGGTGCTTGGAACAAGTCATTGAATTTGGAGATAAGGTGTTGGATTGTAGGGTTAGGTTGTGTACGTGAATCAACGATAGTAATTGAAAAGAGGTGACAAAAGAATGAACTAGCATGTTGTTTTCATAGCTTAGAAAGTCCCTTGGCTTCTAAGATGCAAAAATCAACAGTCTCAGAACCACCTTGCAGTGTAATAGCTTGGCCACCAACAGTTAATGTCAACTAAAGCTTTTGCAAATTTAGGGTGATATCTCCAAAAAAATTTAACCAGTCCCCACCAAGAACCATATCATAACCCCTTAGAGGCAATACTCGTACTCTACCTTCAAATGTAACTCATTGCATTGTCCATAGAAGTCGTTTGCAGACAGCATTGCTTAACAACTGATCCCCATTAGCAACCTTGACAAACATCTGTGGTGTTAAACATGTAGGCCATTTTGTAGCTTTAATCACACTAATATCGATGAACGAATGGGTGCTTCCGGTGTCGATTAAAATGGACACTGGCTTCTTCCTGATCAAACCTTTGAGTAGTAGTGTATTTGTTGAAGAACAACCATGGAGAGCATGCAATGAAATCTCCATATTAGTAGGTATCTCATGAAGGAGGTTCTCAGTCACAATTTCAGGGGAGCACTCTACTTCATCCTGTGGACCATCCTCAGGAATCAACATATACAAGTGTTGAGACTTACACAAGTGACCAGGTTTATATTGCTCCTCGCAATTATAGCAGAGACTTTTCTCTGGGCGCAAGTGCATCTGGTTGGGACTGAGGCGTCTGATTGGTGGTAAGGAGGAAGGAGGAAGGAGGTCGAGATGCATTTTGGTGGAGTGATTGATATAGAGTTCTCTGAGGTGGATTGTAGTGGTAAGGGGAGTGGTTAGAGTTGTTGTGGAGTGATGGGGGAGCAGGTGGAGTACCAACTGGGCTTGCAAAAGTTGTGGAGTGGGTGTTTGGTCTAGTGAAGTACAAGTGGAGGTGTGGTGGTTTGGGACTATTCTGTGATTGAGATGCCTCATGCATCCTTGCCAGATATAGGGCATGAGTTAATGTAGTAGGTTTGAAAAGTTGTACCAAAGCTTTAATGTTGGCTTTCAACCCACTTAAAAAACTAAGGACGAAGTAGTATTCATCTAGATGGCGATTGTGAGCCAGCATCAGTGAACGTAGCTCCTTAAATTTGTCAAAATAGTCATTAACAGTTCCTTGTTGATGGAGTTTGTTAAATGAGTCGACGAAATTATCAAGCACTGCATTTCTCTCCCCACATGGTAATGGCTAAACTGATGCCATTGAAGCATTTCTCTCCCCACATGGTAATCAAGAAACCATAGATCTGCCTTACCCGATAGGTGAATAGAAGCCATGCTGACCTTGTTAGCATCTGAGACTTGAAAAATTCGAAATATCTCTCGCATTTTTTCACCCATGATCTGGGATTTGTGCCATCGAAATATGGAAAATCCAATTTAGGTAGTCGAGGAACATACCTTGGTTCTCCCAATGACTTTGCGAGTTAGATTGGTGATCTGTATGGCTAGAAATTGGAGTAGTAGATGTGCTCGGATCCGTCGCTCTTGCTGGAGCAGGTGGATTTTGAATCAACTGGATGAGTTGACCGACCCTGAAATGGATTCGTTTCTCTTGATGCTCATTGGCTAGAGCCAATTTTTTTACCTCGCCCTTCAGGAACTCAATCTGTCCCGAGGTTTCGCTCTGATTCTTCCTCGTTTCTCTCATAAATTGCTCTATTTCTTTCGCCCTGGTTTCCATAGTATGCGTTGGCGTTGTCCAGTCCACAATCCCAATTGATCAATCACAGCTCTGATACCAAATGTCACAATTGTGACTTGGAGCTGATAAAGAAGAACAAATTGAATTGAAGAGTTCTATTGAATACAAAAAGGGAAGAACAAACCCTAACGCTCAGATCGATCTACAGATCTAGCCCTCGATTATAAGCTCTTCTTATTCTCTCTGTTTCTTCTTTTGCTCTATTTAACTACAGTATTATAACTGAATTTTAAATCAGAACCACTAAGATTATTACACGTGTCTGGCCCATGTGCCTTTATAACAACTTGATGTATTATTACTGTTTTGTCCCTCAAATTCAAATTTAAACTCTTTTGAATTTGGCACTCTTGGCGCCTTTTGAATTCGATTCTGTTCAGCTCCTTATATGTGACAGTCAGTCTTTTCTTCCCTAAAAAAACTGAATTTGTACACTTTTTCATCTTGTAAAATACTGGAAAAACTTTATAGGGTTTACCGTAATGAATTAGTAATACTTGCAAAATTTAAACTTTACCGGAAAAATGTTGACACGTGATATCACCGTTTGCCGCTACTCTTACATAGCATATATCTCTATAAGTGGCTGAAAGAAATGATTTGGGGCTTGTCTACAGAGACTGACCATGTAAACAAACACAGAATTATCTGTGGCTGTACATGTAGGTCCCGACTAAAACATAAAAGTTCCGGTCGTCCTGACTAAATGTTTAATTTCCCATGTTTGTTGGAAGGCAGTGAATTTCATGACAACGATTTGCAGCTTCAAATTGAAAGGTTTTCTGGAACGGATGCTTAAATTTTCAATATCTCTTTCATTCTGGAGAAGAACAAGGACCATGCTTTGGGTGATTTTCATCCCATTAGCCACTTTCAGCCTATTATTACAAGGTACTGGTGAAAGTTCTCGGCAATTGTTTGAAACCTGTTATAGAATCCATAATATTTCTTTCCAAAACTCGACAGTAATAATATTTCTTTTGGGAAATTGGATAGGCGAATTACTGACACAGCATTGATTATGATTTATGAGTGAGTTAGTGGATTCCCAGTTGGAGAAAAATAGAAATGTGTCCTACGGTCAGGTTAGCTTTTGATTGCTTAAGTTATGTTCCAAAAAGAAAAGGGGGGTTCCCAAATAAAATGGAGAGTGGAGTAGCACATGCCTCTCCGGGGCTCCACTGTGAGATCTCGGTTGTAATGAACGGGGTCGCTCGTGATTCTTCAAGATTACAAAGGGCACCTCACAAGGAGATGCCCTTTGTCCCTCATTTTTCTCATTTGAAGGTCTCACTCATATGACTGTGGATTCCAAATGGCTTGCAACAACTAACCAGTTACGAGAGTAAACAAACATGCATGGGATGATGTATTAGAAAGGATTGATAAAAAAAATTATAAGTGTGGAAATGCAAGCATCTCTTGAAAGGGGGTTGTAACGACCCGATCCGCACAGTAAGATATTGTCTGCTTTGGGTCCAACCGGTCCGCACGGCTTTAAAAGGCCTCTTACTATGGGGATCCAACCTCGCACATATATAGCACATAACCATCCCGCACCCAGGCGATGTGAGACTATGATCCCCCCTTGGTAGCTAGCCCAACCCCTCTTGAGATCCACAGGCCTGTTGGGCCTATTGGGCTCCAACCCTCACCCTCACCCTCTCCCTCAGGTCCGCCCACACAAGGGTCTCACAGTCCACCCCCCTTAAGGCCCAACGTCCTCGTCGCCCGAGGGCCCACCTCCATGTGGCACACTTCCGGCTGGGTCAGGCTCTGATACCATTCTGTAACGACCCGATCCACACAGTAAGATATTGTCCGCTTTGGGCCCAACCGGAAGTGTGCCACGTGGAGGTGGGCCCTCGGGCAACGAGGACGTTGGGCCTTAAGGGGGGTGGACTGTGAGACCCTTGTGTGGGCGGACCTGAGGGGGAGGGTGAGGGTTGGAGCCCAATAGGCCCAACAGGCCTGTGGATCCCAAGAGGGGTTGGGCTAGCTACCAAGGGGGGATCATAGTCCCATATCGCCTGGGTGCGGGATGGTTATGTGCTATATATCTGCGAGGTTGGATCCCCATAGTAAGAGGCCTTTTAAAGCCGTGCGGACCAGTTGGGCCCAAAACGGACAATATCTTACTGTGCGGATCGGGTCGTTACAGGGGTGATTGGGTGTAACCACATTTTTTTCATTTTGCTATCATTCCAAGTCTCACTTGAAAGCAAAATTGACAAGTAAGTAATTAGAGCAATTATCCCAGTGACCTACTTTATTGGGTGTAAAAGCTCAGTGGCTATAGGTGGGGGAAAATAGCGTCATGTTATTGTTTATAAGCCACTTATCACTCTCTGAAAATAGTTCTCATGTTTTGAGTACATAATAACACTACACTCTGTATATAAGGTTACAATGTGTTCCATATATACATGCATGGAATGGAAAACCTTTTCTTGTTACGTACCCATATCTAAACATGACATGTGTGAGCTAAGGATTTCCGGAGAGTATGGATTTTGGAGGAGATCACTGTAGATGTAGGTAAGGTCTTCGAGGAAAACAGTGAAACGAATGAATTTTCCTTCGAAAATTTTATGGTCCTTTTTCCATCCTACAACAAAAAATTGTACTATGAATAGTCATTGTTATCATGGAGCAGTTTGACAGACAAAATCACATGCTACTATAAGGGCTCGGCTCCAGTATGCACAAAATCATACGGAGCAGCTGTATATATTTTCAGAAATTCTAAATGTCGAGGAAGTGGGCGAGGAAAAGGAGGTGGCGGGGGGGGGGGGGGGGGGTGAATCACTCATTAATAAGTAACCTCTTCCTCGCTGGTTTCTTCATCACGTAGAATCACTCATATATTTTCTCCTTTATTTACATTTATGCTACAAGGGAAGCATATTTTGTCTCTTTCAAGTATAAAACATTTTAGCACAATACCAAAAGTTCCTTTGTGACATACGGTTTATATAGCTAGCATTTTCATGATTTTGGATACTTAATTTATTGATGCGTCTGTTTTCTAAAGTTAGAAAATTGAAATTTGTTGGATTTACGTACATTCCCATCATATCCAAACATTGTAAGCCTATTTCTGAATTACACTCTAACAAAAGCACAAGGAAATCTTAAAATTTCTGGAAGATCTTGATCAAGTCATAGGAAATACTGCATGACAACAACTCTGTGTTCTTATATTTGTAGCTTGATATGAGTGGTGTAATATTAGCTACGTCAAAGAGCAAATGTTACTTCGTAAACAGTGTAGTATAAGGAAACGAGTATCTGTACGTACCTTCTCCCTGTAATATAAATTTGCTAGAACTTCTACTGAAAATTGCTCATTTCAGGTCATAGTTCTTTTTATATACAGCATGTTCTTCTGGTTCTTGTTTCCTTTTTCCTTTACAATCATCACGTGGACTTCACTGCTCTGAAGTGATGATCAAACTCTAACCAACGATTTTTCATTTCTTGTGAAATTTTGTTCATGGCAGTCTGGGGAAGAACGCTTTTCAATCGAGTTGGATGAGAACAACCAGCAAGTTTGGTATGAAATCCTTTCCTTCTCAAAGCCTGCTCATTTTCTCTCTTTAATCCGCTACCCATATGTACAACTAAGGCAAAAATATTTTGCTCATCAATTCTGAAACATGTGACTGCTCAACAAGCCCAACTCTGATTTGTAACTCTTTACGAAAAATGTTTTATTACTGCCTTTTTTGTAGAAACTTAACTGCTATTTCGAACTTGCTAACGTACAAAGACATTTTCTATAGATACTGCAATGTTCTTTTTCTTCTGTTCACTCTCGTTTGACAGCTTTGATATTCAGGTTGTTCGTTTTATGTATCATGTAACAAACATTTTAGAAGTTTTACTAAATGTCCTCGATAATTGGGAACTTGTAATTGCTCTACTCATCTGTTTGTAAGCCTGCTTCATATTCGGTATGGATCTCATTGAAGCACTCTTCCCTCTCCCATAGCATCTTTAGCGGATATTGTGGGTCCTCTAACAACTTCAGAATCTGCCAAGATGGAAAACATTGAGACCTTGTTGATCCTACCATTAGGCATAGTTGCACTTCAGAATTTGAAGTGATATAAGAAAAAGTAATAGAATACATTTACTCTTTAATTAAGATTACTGGTAACTCTCATTGGAAATTATATTGAAGTTACAATAAGAATCTTAGGGTGTGATTGGTTGGATGAAATCGTATGCCGTGAAAATTCATGAGGGGACCCATACATTTTAGGCTAAATTGATGTATCACTTCACATCCACCATTTGATTTTGTGATTAATTGTGGAAATGAAAGTCCTATGAACATGAGAATTTCATTCATTGTTCCTCCAAGGCATGTGATTACCATGTTCATGAGATTTTCATTCCCACCGTTGATCACAAAATCACATGGTGGATGTGAAAAATAGCCTAAAATATAGGGGTTCCCTCATGAATTCTCATTGTATAGGATTCCATGCAACCAAATACACCCTTAATTGAATATCTGATAACAATGCAAATTAATTTTTAAATTTGGTACTTAGAAAAATGAATCTTTATGTTGATAGATTAGATTATCTAAATTACGTGTCAATTTATGATGAATGTGGGTGCTAATAGAGAGAGCATACCCTAACTAACTAGCCGTCTATATGTGAATATCATAGAGTAGTTAGTGAAGTGTAGGTTATGGGAATCATGGTTTAGAGTTATTCTACATGGCGAGGAAATGAGCGAGGGGAGGGAGGTGGCGGGGTGGGAACCGTTCACCTCCATCGGGATGCGCTCGCCAAAAATGATGGCACACATCTCAAGGGAAGTGAACGGTCCCCACCCCGCCACCTCCCTCCCCTCGCTCGTTTCCTCGCCCACTTCCTCGACATTTAGAATTTCTGATAAAAGAATGTTCCATGCGTCAGTATAATAATAATTAAAAAAAAGGGTAAAAGATGGTGTTGCTTTGTTGTTTTTAGGAATTAAAATGTAAGACACGAGGCAAAAGAATTCGGAAAGAAATACAGCAAAGAGAAGAAAAGAATGTAGCCATGGTTAAATACTACCAGCAAATTCCAGTATTTTGACTCCTAAAGTTATGTATTGAAACAATGTTAGGTCATGTAGAATTCAAACATGTCTCACAAATTAGTACATTAGGGTACCATTTCAGAGGCAGAGTGCCCTTAATGATTGAGCTCTACTAGATTGTTTTGGCAGAAGCTTGACAAATACCGCAGTTTTTGTAATCCCTATGTATTGGAAACCTATGGAAATGTAGTTTAGGATGAGTACGTACTATTTCCATTGTCGGCCGTCTAGAAGAGGAATCCATGAGGCAGAGGCGTGCTGCGACCATCATCCTCTGTATCTCCTCTTTGTCATAGTCTTCACTCAGTCGTGGATCTATAAGGCGATTACATAATCCTTGATTCAGTAACGACCTTGCCTGAAACCCAGTAAGTATGCTTAGATGTTTAAAACTTGTGAATTTCCTTCAGCATTGAAAAATAGCAAAGGAATTTAATGTTACCCAGAGCACTAAGCTTTCATGATTGGATGTTAGACTAGCTCGGATAGCCTCTTTCCCAGTGATGAGCTCCAGGAGGACAACTCCATAGGAGTACACATCTATCTTCTCATCAATCGTGCCATACATCATGTACTCTGGTGCCAAGTATCTGAACGTCCCAACCACATGAATTGGGTTCGTTGTTGATGTAGATCGCTGATGCAGCATTATGGAACCACCAAAATCTGACAACTGAGGGAATCTTGACAAGTGATTATTCTGAGAACTGAGGTCGAAAACTCTTTGGGATTGGAATTAATTGCCTAAACATTTTAAAGCTTGTAATGAACATACTCAAAGGTTCCTCAGGAAACCATTATGTGGAAAACAGGGGATTTAGTCTAGAAAACTTACTCGAGGTTGGCATTGGCAAGAGAGAAGGATATTAGAGGATTTGACGTCTCTGTGTATGATTGGTAGAGAACAAGAGTGATGGAGGTATGCCAGTGCTTTGGCGACGCCGACTGCTATTCTCATTCTCTCACTCCATTGAAGCAGTGGCAGGTCCCGCTTCAAACTACCCTGTTGTAGGTTATAAACCACTGCATGCATGTTCACACTATAGCAGTAGCCAACGAGCTGAATTATGTTCTCATGGTTCAAACCACTCAATATTTCAACTTCTCGAAGAAGTTCCTCACCTGACGGCTGTGATATCTGCAGAACCTTTACAGCTGCAATCTGAGTGGTTCCGAATTTGGCTCTGTACACCTTGCTCTGGCCTCCCTCACCAATCACCATCTCAGGGCTAAAATAGTTGGTTGCAAACTCCAGTTCTTGGAGGGTAAACCGCTTGCTGATACCCTTGACTTCTAGGATTGCTAACTTCTGGAACTGTTTCTGTAATGTCGTCTCTGGAAGCTGCAGTCCGTACTTAACATCATTTATTCCCGTATTGGAGCGTCTAATTGGTGATGATTTCGAGGTCGATGCCACAGTTTCTAACTCCGTCCACCCAACACTAGAATCATTGGTGAACCTGGGAGAATGGCAAGTAGATTGAAGGTTTTGACATGAGGAGCCTTGTTGTGAAGTTCCCTGCTTCAGTCCATTTTTGACATCATTTATTCCCGTATTGGAGCGTCTAATTGGTGATGATTTCGAGGTACATGCCGCAGTTGCTAATTCCGTCCGCCTAACACAAGAATCATTGGGGAACCTGGGCGAATGGCAAGTAGATTGAAGGCTTTGACATGAGGAGCCTTGTTGTGAGGTACCCTGCTGCAGTCCATTCTTGACATCATTTATTCCCGTATTGGATCGTCTAATTGGTGATGATTTCGAGGTAGATGCTGCAGTTGCTAACTCCGTCTGCCTAACACAAGAATCATTGGTGAACCTGGGCGAATGGCAAGTAGATTGAAGGTTTTGACATGAGGAGCCTTGTTGTGAAGTACCCTGCTTCTGTATTACAATTCTCCCTGCATTGTCCATCACCAGCAGTGTACAAATAGGAGGCAGTCCCTTTAGGCAAGACGTAACAATGGATTCCTTGGGTCTGCCAAATAGAAAGATATTTGTGTAGGAGTTAGAAATAGAGACAGAGAATGGAAAGAAGCTCACCGTAGTGTCTGTCATTTTAGTACCGTGGGCTGCTGCAACCAATCACAAGCGTTGTGGCGAAGTGAAGCCTTACTTGATGGACTAACTCTGCAATAAAGCAATCTCCAGTGCAGACCTTGACTTGTAAATCCACCTTCAAGGACAAACAATGAACAAGGTGAGAGAAATCAGAAAATTATCATTTTTTTATCATAGTGTACAATTTTCATGTAGAATTGCTTACCTGCTTGGATTTACAGATATCTTCATGTAAGTGGAAGCTGTTGGGGTCAAAGTCATCATAGAGTACTTGTACATGAATGGCCAGCACACTATCCCCGGGGGCAACAAGCACCGTAAGAAAACGCAGCAACATGTCTCTACTAAAGCTGTGAGATTTCAAACCAACAACAATTGTCTTCTTCTTCTTCTTTTTTGTTGTCTTTATCGCTAAGCCTGAGGAGTTTTGAAAATCAAGTTTTCTAGTTCCGAACATCATTGATGGTTCAGAAACCATTCCATTGCGACATCGACAAAAACTGTGGTCATTACATCTGATATTTATCCAGGCTACCAGTCAGGGGCCTTTGGTTCTTACTGGGAAATTGAAAAAGTTGTGGCCCCCAGTTCATAAATGGTAACAGCTTATTTGATGGCTTCACGCAATTAGTTAATGGGGTGTAGATTTCATCAGCCGACACTGTTGCATCTGCATTGTAAAAGGACTGGGTATCAGACATTCATGTTAACCTTTTACTGAGTAGTCAATTAAGAACTAAGCATGATGAACTGGTTCTTTGAAGTCCATGCGCACTCCTTGGTTCAGGTACTCTATTAATCGGCGATACTGACAGTTTGAGGACTGAGTTGAACAGTAGTTTCTCGTTTAGTTTCAGGACTGAGTTGAACAATAGTTTCACTTTTCTCCGTGCTCTCGGTCCCAGATTGTGACGATCCCTTTCTGTACTGTATCGATACTGTTTGCTTTAGCCTATCATTCGGCTCCCACGGCTTTAAAAGGCCTCGATCAGAATATGCACAACAGCGGATTCACCCACCTACTGAGGCTTCACAGGCCTCGATACAATAGATAGTTGACCCCGCACATATAAGGATCATCATCCTCCCCTACCCAGGGGATATGAGACTATGATTTCCCTTGTAGCTTGTCCAACCCCTCTCGGCCTATTGGGCCTGTTGGGTTCCATTTCTCACCCTCACCCTCACCTCATATCCGCCCACTTAGGGTCTCACAATCCACCCCCCCTTAAGGCCCAACGTCCTCGTTGCCCGGGGGTCCACCTCCACGTGGCACACTTCCGGCTGGGTCAGGCTCTGATACCAAACTGTGACGCCCCCTCCCACACTGTATCGTTAATGTCCGTTTTAGACTACCATTCAGCCCTCACGGCTTTAAAAGGCCTCGATACAATGGGGAGCTGACCCCGCATATATAAGGATCATCCTTCTTCCCTACCCAGGTGATGTGGGACTATGATTTTCCTTGTAGCCCGTCCAACCCCTCTCGACCTATTGAGTCTATTGAGTTCTAACCCTCACCCTCACCCTCACCTCAGATCCGCCACTTAGGGTCTCACACAGACCCTCACCATGATGCTGGTTGGTTGCCTTGATTATTTCTTAAGTCTGCCTTCTAATGAAGTGGTCATCCAACAAGTAAGTACAATCAGCTTGTGATCATCTTAACTGGTTCATCCCTGCCTCTGCGCATCAGTGTTAGCTATCCCTTACGGCTTGCTTTCACCCTTTTGGTAAAACCACGTTTTGCAAATGATTTGCGGTCTGTTTGAAAAAGACAAATGCTAACTGAATCTTTAAAGATATACCAAATAGTGACTCCTAATAATGCTGAATCTGTAGTTAGGTATATTCATTATTGCAAAGGATGGGAAGAATCGGAAGACCGCTTAATAAGTCTATGGCATATGGGGTACTTTGGTGCTCACTGTACTCACCTATTATCTCTACGTACTGACGTGAATCGGATGTGTTATTTAAAGCTCTCAATAAGCTTCTTTTAGAGATTATAGGCTGCTTGGGTACCCCTTGAGGCAGTAATGTTAAGCTTTCGGAAATGGTAACAAGTTATAACAAACTTAAAAAGGCTCAACCTATCTAACAAATCTGGGGACCTTTGTGATGAGACGTAGGCCTAATGGTGATCCAAATATGGATTGCTACGGTTTTGGTTTTGGGTTGGGTCTATGCAAAATATCTAACTTTCATAGCTCAATCAAATGAGTAAACAAATTCAACCGTGGGCTACTCGAGCAAAACATTTTCCCATGAACAGGATTCTCATGCATAAACATGATCCAAGAGTTACTTGCATGTAATTTTTTGGTTTTTGTTAATTATGCATGCCAGAGTTACTTGCATGTAATTTTTTCTCTTTTCAATTATCACCAAAACATTGGGAGTGACTGTTACGCTAATTTTTCGAGGAAAAAGTAAGCAACTCCATCTCCATCTACCGAACAGGGGCCATGTGATGTGACGACTTAAATGGCATAATAACATCAACCATGTTTTCTCGCAAATCAAACAACCCTATTAAATTATTACAAGACAGTACAGATGACAATTCCCACAAGTACATAAACTCGTCAAATTAAGATAATGTGCATGAATTCCACAAGCTTTTTTTCCCCAGAGAACTGGGAGGTGAAATTTTGGGTGGGAGACTATAATCACTGGGCTATACTCATCCCTGAGCAAGGGGCTCCTGTTGCTGAAAATTACTACACATCTAGTAGGAAGATAAAATACACGAAAAATGACTTTTAAGATTTATTTCTTCGTAAAATAGACCATTTAGATATCGTAATTGATGTAATGATTAATTTGTATATACTTTTATTACCAACAATGAATATTTTATTAACTCGGGTTAACTCATAAAGTTATAGAATATTTACCCTTAAACAAATAAAAACCCTAATTTCATATTTGTATGACTAACAATAACTCTTTTATTAATAATTATATTTGTTTTGTTTTTATTTTTTATTTTTTTAACCCTTAACCCCTCCCACCCCATGTCGTTGTCGGTATCAATATTAGTTATTATAATTATGAATTTCATTAACTGACAAGTTAATCAAATTATTATGCTAAAGTTTGGTAAACTTTTCATAATGTAGTTAATGATGATTAGAAATTTGATTTTAATCAATTAATAAAATCAATTTGATTAACTTGTCGTAAATTTTTACATTCCAATAGAATTATAATCAAGGATTGTGACTTCGTTTTACAAGTTAATTTCGGTATCTTGATTTTAAAAAATATTTTGGTGTGTAAAATAAACGTAAAATTTTCGAGGACAAATGAAATATATATAATGAACTTCGAGGGTATATTAAAATGTGAAAAATAAGATGCAAGTAATAAATGTATTAAACACATTAAATGAAAAACAAAATACCTATAATTAGAAAATCAGGGTTAGTTTCAAAAATCAATATATAAGTAGAAAAAATATTAATTAGGGAATTAGAGGGTGGTTTAAAAATCAATAAATAATAATTAGAAGAAAAAAAACTCGAAATTTTACGAATTTTTTTTTGAAATGTTTCAAAAAATTCTCGAAATATGTAATTTTTAGTAGCTATTTTTTGTAATTTTACGAAAAAAGATATTTATGAAAAAACCCAAAATTTATGAAAAAACCTCGAAAATTTTCAAAAAACCTTAAAAAAATGTATTACATTTTTCTTTTCGTAATTTCAAAAAAACAACAATTTTGGCGAAATTTCATGTAGTTTTGCAAATCACAATCCTTGCTGTTGCCACATTTACAACTTCTATGTTGATTTTTTTTAGAATATGGTCCTAAGTATTGAAGGAAGAAAATAAACTTGACACAAAGAGTATCTAAATTTTTTTAAAAAAGTCTTTGTTAGTCATAATAGTATAAAATTAGGTTTTCTATTTTTTTAGGAAGGATAAATATATTATATAACTTTATGAATTAACCTAGGTTAATGAAATAGTCCTTGTTGGTCATAAAACTAGGTACAAATTAGCCATTACATCAACTACAGTATCTAAATTGTCTATTTTGTGAAAAATAAGAGTTAAAAGTCATTTTTCGTAAAATAAAACTGCGAAGAAAAGATACCATATCAATCCCATACTCAAATCCAATAATGGTGCGCCCAAAACACCTAAGCCCTACACTATCCTAGTACAACTTTCCCATGCATTACCACAATTTCTATGTTATTCATACTAGTGTACCAATGTCGTTGGCACAATCATATACTTTCACATAGCATGTACACTTCAACATGACACATTAGTCCTTGGGTCATGCCTTCGACATTCCTCAAATACGTCACTATTGGATCTCTGTCTTCATTGGGCTTAATTTATAGGCTTGTGAGACACAATTTTGCCTATATGTAAGATTAGGTTGACTTGGCCTTATAAGAAAAAATGAGGCATTTTTGAAAAACCAAAGTCTTTAAAATGTGCATTTAGTAATTTGGCGAATGGGGATGGAATGGGCATTTTCGAGATTTGTTAAATAGGGGGGCAATTTTGAAATTTTGCGAATAAGTGGGAGTAATATCATAATTTGTCGAGGAATGGACATTTTCATAATTTGTAGAATTGGGAGGGATGGGAGGGCATATTCAGGATTTAGTGAATGTGATAAGTTTGAAATTTTGCAAATATGCAAGGGTAGTAACATAATTTGTCGAGAGAGGGGCATTTTCATAATTGAGCAAATGTGGAGGGATGTGAGCGCATTTTTGAGATTTTAGTGAATTGGAAGGAGTAAGTTCGGAATTTTGGAAATGGATAGGGGCAGTGTAGTAAGTTGTTGAAGGAGTGGCATTGTCGTAATTTAGCTAATGGGAGTGGAGGGGTGTTGTTGGAACTTGTTGAATGATGAGGGGGCAAGTTAATTGATGAAGAATTTTGAAGGGCAATTCGAGATTTCGTATGTTTGTCATGTTGAATTGCATTATAGATTTGGAGTGGCACAGAAATCAACTATGTCGCAACAACCAGACCATTAACATCGACCGCAAGCATATCCAGAATTTTCATGTTCTTAATTAAATTTCAGAGGATACTTGCACTAAAATATATTTTAAGTCTCTGAAAGTTATGATGAAAATGAACGATCCAAACAAAATATTGTCTCACTACTCAATTGTCACAACTCAATTGGAAATTTTCTATATGATTTTCTTATAAAATAATGTGTAAAGCTGAAGCTGTTATAAAACACACGTCTACCCTGTTACAAGGATGAGGTCAATCAATCCAGAGTGCGTTTACCACCTTAGCCATGAAACTATAACGATCAGCCGCTTCATCAATCTGCAATAAGCACAGGGAAGTAATAATGAGACCAGAAAAACGAAAGAAGTAACTAGGCTGAAGTTATTCTGGTGAGGAATATGAAGCAAACAATTACCAGTTTCTGTGTGGGACGTCCTCCTCCATGTCCAGCCTTGCGGTCGATGCGACCAATAATTGGATTGGTTTGTGGACTGTTCTCCAAGCTCGTGCAGAGCACATATTGCATAGTCTGAGGGAGAAGAAAATCGAAATGAAAAAACATGCTTAGACAACATAGACAAGGAATAATGCATGCAAAAATCAACATATGTAACCAGCCGAGAGAATTCACATTCTGTTTGTTTATGAAAGCATGAAAAACGCCTTTAACGAGCACCTTACATATTTGTTTGTGAATTAGAAGATATTACAGTTATCATTAGGAGGGATTGCTTGACAACAAGGATCATGACTCAATGTAATATAAGTAGACAACCTTTATGACAAACATATTTGTCGGGCATACACATATAGATTGTGCTTTAAGAAAATCAACACTTAAAAGAGCATGTGTTGAAACACGGAAGCTGAAGTCCTTATTTCTTATACTGAAAACTCGTATGAAAAGCTTAGAAGTATCCACTCATACGTGGCAAAATGAGTAGACTCTTAGTGAAATTGGAATCAGAAAAGGTTTTGACCATTCAGAGGTGAACTAGGGAGATCATCTTGGAAGATCTTTTACCTAGGAGTTTGTGAGTGAATCATTAAAAAAGGTAATGAATTTCTTTTGGATTTTCTATCAAAAGTTCATCATATGTCTTCCCAATCAACCGAGGCACCAAGTAGAAAGATGTATATAAAGCATTATATAGAAAGCTGGGAGTTTGTGAAGAGCCTAATTGACCTTAGAATTTCTTCTCTTATAGGGATGACTCGAGCATTAGTTTTCCAGAAATGAAAAAATATTTGAGTTGAATGGGGGAAGAAGAAGATCAGTGATTTTAGGGGGTTTCTTCGAAGTTCAGTAAAGCCCCGACCCCAGGTATATTGAAGATGGTAGATGACATAAGCGCTCTCAAGTTTGTTCTATGCATTACTCTTGTGGGTTTCTCTTGATGAATTGATGGGTGTGAGTTGTTGGGTATTATCAATCAATAGTTAGTGATACCAAATTGCAAATCTCATGATTATAATGCATGTTTCACTAACTTGATGGATGGTTCTGCCTTTTCCTTTTCTCCTTTTGTGGTTTTCCACATATATTGTGCAATGTGATCTTTTATGGAAATTGAATATCTATTAGTGTTCTTCATGAGAGAGCCAATGGCATGTATCTTTTTTTGGAAAGCCAATGGCATGTATCTTAAAGAATGGTAAATAAAAAACTTACTGCTAACAACTTCAATGAGTGCAATGGTACGACCCGATCATCATGATCAGCTGTCAAAAGCATGGTGGGTGGGTACTGACATTGTTTATCAGGAAGTTGTTCCCATGGTCGCTTCACATTATGAAGGGGCGAATACCTGCAAAGCACAAATGTATATTCAGTTTCACGTTCCAAAAGTGACACTACTGATTAGTAGCAGCCAAAAATTAAATTAACAGGAAAGCAAATCATGCAGACCTTCATTTTCTGGTCAAATCTTGGTCACACAAGTGGAATAAGAAATAAAACATTAAAAAAGAAACCCAAGAAAGAAATTATAAAACATAACAGACCATATTCATTAATTCCTCTCATTAGTACAGTTGTCCCATGCTTACTGTTCATGTTGGTTGGCGCGCATGCTTTCAACACCATAACATTTAATTCTTTTAATAATTTTTGCCAAATAAGCACATTTCCAACAATGTTTTACAAAGATACTATTTTTTTTTAAATCAACAAGTCTGTCACACATTTTTCCTTGGAAACTTACAAAAAAGAGGTATAAGTTTTAAATTTTACTAACTTTATAAGCCAATGGAATTCTTCCTCCTTATCTGAACATCCAAAATCTGTCGTCCATGCATGGCCTGCAAACAGAGAACTATTTCAGTGAACTATATGCTAAATGGTATGCTAGCTGGTTGAGCTAAATTGTGTAGGGTTACCTATGGTAAACTTGTGAAAACGCAGCATGTCCATAACACCAACATGGGCTAAAGCACAACCAAAAAGATCAGGCCGCTGCAAAAAAAAAATAAAAAATTATCCATGGCTAAATTATCAAAAAGTAAATGAAAATGAAAGGAATAACTATAAATGCTCACATACTATAGCTTCAAGGTCCACACCTGATTTATACAAGCTCCGATAAGAAGCCCGCCGTTACTTCCACCTTCAATACAGAGCTTTTTGGGCTGGGTATAACCAGTGGAAATGAGGAATTCAGCAGTAGAAATGAAGTCATCAAAACAATTCTGTTTGTTTGCAAGTGCTCCTGCTCTATGCCATTCTTCCCCATACTCTCCACCACCACGAATATTTGCTATACAGAAGACTGAGCCTAAATGCTTAGACAGAATAATTCGGGAGATGCTAAAAGATGGCGTGATGCTAATGTTGAAACCACCATAAGCATAAAGCAGACACGGACGTGATCCATCCAGCAATATATTTTTCTTGGATACTATAAACATGGGTATTTTGGTGCCATCTTTGCTGGGTACAAAAACCTGAGAAATGCAGACGAGAAAAGAAGAATTTCACATTTAAGAAAGATAATCTTCTTAAATCAGTGTACATAAAATTCCCAGAAGCATAATTAAAAGTGCAGAAATAAAAGGTTATGTAAAATGATGCCGATACATGTGTCGGTGTCCGACACGGATACGCTATGTCGGTCGCCATCATGGATTCGAGGTGTCAAAGTATGCACATGGATAGTGTTGCTGCATATGTATCATTATGTTGTTTTAGTGCACTTGGAACTTGTATAAAGAATTGAAACATTTGAAAAATGGGAAAAAAAAATTTATCTGAGTATTAAATATTCATTAGTATCCAAGACATGTCCGACAAGGAAAATGTTTGAAAGGGAATGTTCTAGTCACGTAAGTAAAAGCAAAAAAGGAATATAGCAAGATTACCTGATTAACTTGAAACTCTGTACGATCAAATCCTGGAACAACAATTTCTCTAAATGTCTTCATTTGTGGAACCTCGGTTCCCAAGTTGCATTGATATATAATACCAGGAGAGAGGAAGCTCCTGAAACTCAAAAAGACCTCACTGTCTTTGCGTCTTCCAGAAATACCAGTTACCGTGCCAATGTCAATAGGCAAGTTATGTAGCAATGTACCAGTTTTCAAGTCCCTGATCTGAAGAAGATGCTTGACATCGCTCAAGTAACTCACAATAATTTGGTTGCCATTTACACCATAAGCACATTCAAGCACATCTTTCTCATGCTCTTGGAGGACATCTGTCCAAACACTTGGGTTTGTAAGATCTACACGCACTAACTTATTTTTTGGTGCATCTTTATTAGTCAAAATGTAAATTGGGTGTCATCATTTGCAATAGCTGAATATCTTGCATTGAGATTGTCAATAAGCTTAACAAAGGGAAGCATCTCCTCTTTTCCCCTAAAACCTTCAAGCCCATCTGGAAGTGATGACAAGTCGAAGTAGTAAAGCTTGTTGACCGGGTCACAACCCTCAATGATGACTAGAAGAACATACTGCAGAAGAAGAAAAATTGAGTCAACTACCAATCGTCAAAACAATTTCACATTAATAATAGCAGTTTCAAAATGTATAAATTGACCAAAGAGGACACATAACCAAGAAATGCAAGAGCTGCCATGAAAGTAGATGCAAGAAATAAAGTGCTTCGAACTCTCCATTAGAATGAAATGTGAACTGTCCAAAGTTTAAAGCTGCAAGAGCTAGATCTCTAACATAGTGAAGAAAGCATCCTAGAATAAAAATTTGAACTTCTGAAACTGTTGTACATTTCTGGAGCCCCAAAGTTTATAAAGAACTTTTATTCTACTTAAAATCAAAGATACTTGTGACAGCGGAACTTGAGATGAATAGGCTAAATTACCTCATAAAGAGTAAAGACAACCTCAGTGTATTTGGTCGGACAAAATGCAAGAATACTTACCTACAATACTGGCTGATAAATGTGTCTTAAATAGGAAAATACAGTTCAAGTTCTTGAATCTAGATATGAATATAACGATGAAAAATGTGTCACTAAATTCAGGTGGAATAGCCTTTTCAATGATAGACTTCATACAGAATGTAATGGAGGTAAGAAAAAATCAAATAGTAGGAGATGACAATGAAAGCCAGCTTACAAGGAAATTAGAAGTTATATTAGACAAGAGTCTTGATCATCAATTCTAATATCAAAAGAATTGCTGCTTACCTTCCCATCATCAGTCACTTCAGCTTCAAACATGTATTTTGGATTCACAGGGTCTTTCCAGACCAAAATATCTTGTGATTGATCAGTTCCAAGGAAATGATAGTAGACCTTTTGATTAATATTAGTATCTGTTTCAGTTCCGGCATCTATATTTTCTCCTTTCCTATACAGATAAACCCATAACCACATTGCACAAATAACAACCCACTGAAAAAAACAAAACACGACATAGTCAAATCAAACCCATATAACACGACTTACTCCGGAGTAGAATATCGATTGTAGAAAAAACCCTTGTTATCATGAGTCCAACTAGCTGATGAAAACTTAACCTGCAACGAGTAAAACCATATCACTAGTTCATAAACCACATCCACCTTCAAATTCTTTGCTACTCAAAAAACTGTTTTTGAAGACAACCAATCAAGCAAACTCACCCAAGACAGAGTATCAGGTTCGACCGCCTTGTTTTCCACTAGCATTACTTTAATGGTCACCCAATCACTACCACTAGAACTAATCCCATATGCCATGTACTTTGCATTCTCACTAAATTCAAGAAAACTCAATGAAACAGTTCCATCTTCACTAAGCGTATTTGGATCAAGCAAAACCTGTGCTTCTGAATCCAAACTATCCTGCAAACCCAACAACCAAACATAAACAACCCCAATTGAAAACATCAAATAAATTTCTCAAATAAAACCAAAATCCTACACACCTGCATATATAAGATGCTTTGGGGTTGAAGCCCTGTGTTATGGAAGTAAAAGTACTTATCCCCTCTCTTGAATGGGGTATCATATCTGGGATGATCAAACAACTTAGTCATCTGTTCACTGAACTTCTCTCTCGTATCACAAGTTCGAAGCACTGATTGGGTTAAATTTACTTGCTTTTCCACAAAATCCTTAGTTTCTTCTGAATCTGGATCCTCAAGCCTACAAAACCAAACACCCCAAAAGCATAAATTTCAAAAAGCTCTCACCTTTCATATAAAATTTCTTCAAACAAGTCTGGGTTCAAAGAGTTACCAGCGATAGGGGTCAGAGATTTTGACACCATGATAGTCATCCACGAAGGATTCGTCTCTTCGGGCGATTGGGTATTGCAATGGAGCTTCATCTAGGGCAGAAAGAGAACCCATTTTTGCAGAAGAGAAAGCACGGAATCGTGAAAGAGGGGAAGAAAAAGAAGGTCTAATAGGAAGAGTCGTTGAGCAAGTTAGGATTTTTATAGAAGAAAAAGATGAGAAAAATGAGGGAATTGTAAGTAAAGATTTGATTTTGGGGAATAAGCGTGTTTGACGGGAGATGGAAAGCAGAGGAGGCCCATGGCGGGCGTACGTTGTGAACATGTTTGTGCTCAAAATTAGGGATTGGTGGTGGTGGTTGGGTTTGAGCGGGAAGGAGTGTTGGTTGTTGTCATGGTCATGGTTTCCTCGAGATGTTGCCATGGTCCTAATCTTCAAGTTTTGATGATTTTTTTGTCATTTTTTTTTTTTAGTATTTCTTTTATTATTTTGATCGAGACTGGTGTGGGGCAAATGTGTATGTATGTGGATGGACTGGTTTTTAGGGAGTATGATTGAAATCCATATCAGCAATACACTATGGTATAACCATACGAGGCAAGTAGGTATGTATATGGACAAGTTTTTAGGGTGAAATGAACATCAGCAATACACTATGATGCCGCAAATACATATGTATAATGAGTGAAATCATCATCAGCATACACTATGACTATGGTATCAAATCAACATCAACATACACTGATGCGGCAGACATATGCATAGTGAGTGAAATCATTATCAGCATACACTACTATGGTATGAAATCAACATCAGCATACACTACGGTATGTGGCAAATGCATATGTAGGGATGGGCACGGGACGGGATGGGACGAGATATACTCATCCCTATCCCATCCCGTTCATACGGGATTGGGACGGGACGGGATGGAAAAAACTTTATCCCGACCTCGTCCCATTCCAAACGGGTTCGGGACGGGACGGGATCAGCGTGCTGCCTGTGACTGCTGCGAAGATTATCATCATATAAGAGCGTGAAAAATAACTTTCTTATAATTAGATATAGAACATGAAAAATAACTTTCTTAAACCTACAAACAAATTGCAAGAATCTGAAAATAGTTATGGATAACACCTAAGCAGTGAAATACCCACCAATATAGAAGTGACCCCATAAAAAACCCAATGTCTCGTAAACCAGATCAGCTCTTGAATATACGTTCTCTGACACTACAAGATAAATCCTATTGCCCGAGGGTGAGTAGCATATTACCTAGCATACTTTAGTCTTAAACCAAATTAATAATGGATAAAAAAAGACATGTCTGAATATGTCTCTCAAGATGCTTATAACATTGTATACGTAACGAGCACGTGATTGATTGCAAACCTCCCTCAAGTGCTAATCTAGTTGGGATGTTTAGGAGAGTTCAATTTGCTTTTGTTTTCATCTGTTTTCTACTTGAAACTTCAGATAAACCTATAAATGATAACCTCAAGAGACACTCATATATAGTCTAAATCGATATTACATAATATATAAAACCCAAAATAAAATAAATGAAATTCAAATGCAATCTTAAACATCAAAAGATGAAGATCCCAGAAATGATTCAAATGCAAACACTTTGAATTTCTGTCAGTCATCTTTAAGTTCATATGAATAAAAATAAATAAATAAAATATTAATAATAAATATTAAAAAATTAGCTCGGGACGGGACGAGATTGGCGGGATTGAAAATCTTCATCCCATCCTATCCCATTCTAGATCGGGACGAAACGGGATCAGAATAAATTATTCAATCCCATTAAAACCCGAAAAATCGGGACAGGATCGGATGCCCACCCCTAAGCATATGTATATTGAGTGAAATCATCATCATCAGCGTACACTTATTCTTAATGACTAGGCCCAAAGCACTGATGGAGGCCCTACATTATCAGAATTTCCATGTCAGACTCAAATTACTTATAAGTGGTAGATTAATTGAGCAACAATCAGACCATTCGTATTGACCGGGGGCATTCCACATTTTCCATTTATTTCCTTGATTTCAGAGGATGCATCGGTTCTAATGTCAGCAACTTCCTCTAAATCAATGAACCCTAATAACACCACTCAATCAATCAAACAAAATTCTCTGTGAAACTCGGTTGATAACTTTTCTATATGATTTCTTATACATAATGTGCTACAAGTCCTTGATTCTAAAGCTGAAGTTGGATACACATTAGTTGTATAGACTATGCTAAAATAACAACACTACTTGTATATCTACGATTGCTGTCTGTTCATCATTAGTTCTTGTACTAGAGTCAGATCAGGAGAGATATGACATCAATCAATCCAGCATGCGTTTACCATCTTAGCCATGAAACTGTAGCGATCGGATGCTTCATCAATCTGCAATAAGGAAAGGGAAGTAATAATGAGAGTAGGGAAAAGAAAAAAGTAAAGAAATTCAAGTTGTTCTGGAAAGGAATCTGAAGAATGAAGCACATAGTTACCAGTTTTTGCGTAGGTCGTCCACATCCATGTCCAGCCTTGTGATCAATGCGAGCTATAATGGGATTGGTTTGTGGACTGCTCTCCAAGCTCGTAAAGAGCACGTATTGCATAGTCTGATGGAGAAGTAAGAAAACCCAAAAAAAAAAACATGCTTAGATATTGGGACAACATGGATAAGAACAATGTCTACACAAAGCAACATCTATAACCAACCAATACGTTTACAAGTTTGTTTTTGACAGCACGAAAGACACCTCTAACCAAAACCTTAGAGATTAGTTCTTGAATTAGGAGATATCTTAAATAACAAACTTACTGCCAATAACTTCAGTGAGTGCAATGGTACGACCCGATCATCATGATCAGCTGTCAAAAGCATAGTGGGCGGGTACTGACATTGTCTACCAGGAAGTTGTTCCCATGGTCTCTTCACATTATGAAGAGGCGAATACCTGCAAAGTACACGATCTATTAGTAGCAGCAAAAAATTATTTTAATCTGAAAATGATGAGTGCAATACTGAAAAGTCACTCAAGAAGGGAATTTCAGAACCTGAAACCAAATTCATTCCTTCCTGTAGATAATACACACAATTTAGATCCTTGCTTCTTGTACATGTTTGTTGCCAACTTGCCATGCATATTGTTAACATCATAACAGGTAATTCTTTTCTGTGGTTTATTAAGCTTATTTCACCAATGTTTCTACTTATTTTCAAGGATTCAACAAGTTTATTCAACATTTTTTAAAACCTTACGGAGGAAAAAAAGAAAGAAAAAAAAAACACCAGCATGAAGTTCCATCGTAAGGAGAAAGTTCAATAACAGAGTATAGTTATAAATTTTCCTTACTTGATAAGCCAATGGAATTCTTCCTCCTTATCTGAACATCCAAAATCTGTCATCCATGCATGGCCTGGAAACAGAGAACATTTCACTTAAACTATATGCTAAATACTAAATTGTATGTTAACTAGTTGAGCTAAGTCAGTGTACCTATTGTAAATTTATGAAAACGCAGCATGTCCATTACACCAACATGGGCTAAAGCACAACCAAAAAGATCAGGCCGCTGCAAAAAATGACAACAAAAAAGTAATTAAAAATGACAGGAAGCACCACAAAGGCTCTCTCATACTGTAGCTTCCAGATCCATACCTGATTTATACATGCTCCAATAAGAAGCCCGCCGTTACTTCCACCTTCAATGCACAGCTTTTGGGGTTGGGTATAACCAGCAGAGACGAGGAATTCGGCAGTGGAAATGAAGTCATCAAAACAATTCTGCTTTTTTGCAAGTGCTCCTGCTTTATGCCATTCTTCTCCATACTCTCCACCTCCACGGATATTTGCTATGCAGATAACAGAGCCTAAATGCCTTGACAGAATAATTCTGGAGATGCTAAAAGATGGTGTAAGGCTAACATTAAAACCACCATAAGCATAGAGCAGACAAGGATGTGATCCATCCAACACTATATTTTTCTTAGACACTATGAACATGGGGATTTTGGTGCCATCTTTGCTGGGTACAAAAACCTGAAAATAAAGCTTCGATGAGAAAAGATAAATTTCCTAAGTAAAGAATCAAGATAATCTTTTTATATCGGTGCATATTGGGCATTAATGAAGTCTCAGATGAATGTAATAAAAAGCTATGTAAAAATAACGCCCATGCATGTTTCGTTGTCCGTGTCAAACACAACTAAAGATCTACCAGTATGGGGAAATGCCTATACAAATATGAACTTGTACATCAACATTGCTACATATGTATTATTATGTTGGCCGTAATGTACTCAGAATATGTATAAAGAATGGAAACATTTGAAAGATATGAACAAATAAGAAATTATTCGCAAGGGAAGTGAACTCATAACACAGTAAAAACAAGATTACCTGATTAACTTGGAAATCTGTCCGATCAAATCCTGGAACAACAATTTCTCTGAATGTCTTCATTTGTGGAACCTCACTTCCCAAATTGCATCGATATATAATACCAGGAGTAAGGAAGCTCATGAAACCAATCAAGACCTCACTATCCTTGCGTCTTCCAGAAATACCAGTTACTGTGCCAATATCAATAGGCAAATGATGTAGGAATGCACCTGTCTTCAAGTCCCTAATTTGAAGAAGATACTTGACATCGCTCAAGTAACTCACGATAATTAGGTTGCCATTAACAGCATTAGCAGATTCAAGCACATCTTTCTCATGTTCTTGGAGAACATCTGTCCAGACATTTGGAATTGTAAGATTCACCCGCACTAACTTATATTTTGGTGCATCTTTATTAGTCAAAAACGTAAATTGGGTGCCATCATTTGCAATTACTGCATATCTAGCATCAAGATTGTCAATAAGCTTAATAAACGGAAGCATCTCCTCTTTCCCTCTAAAAGCCTCAAGCCCTTTTGGCAGCGTTGATAAGTCAAAGTAGTAAAGCTTGTTGACTGGGTTACAACCATCGGTGATGCTCAGAATAACATACTGGATTTAACAAAGGGAAGAAGAAAAATTTAATCAACCGCCACACATTGAAACAGTCACTTAATTATTGCAATTCCAAATTCTACATTAAAAATCAAAGAGGGCAGTATACAGCTTACCAATTATATTAAGAAAAGTAAAAGCAGCCATGAGCACATCTCATGCAGCCAAACATCCTAGTTATTTTTTTTATAAATAACGTAATGAGGCCAATTATATCTATTTATTATATAAATATCTAAGTTATTATATAAATAACCAACTATATCAAGATGTGGGTATCTACCAGTTGTTAATTGCTTATGTGAAGAAAAGAGGCCTCCCAAGTATTCATATATGGATCTTTTTTTTTTTTTTTTTTGAAAGGCAAGCAGGGTTTTTATAGGATCTAGAACCCATAAAGATGCCACAAGCTAGATGGGTTTGAACCCATGACCTAATGGTACCATCCGCCAAGCTCTAACCGCTAAGCTGTCATGCCATTGGCCATATATATGCATCTCTGTTCTACATAGCAGACTGACTTTCCTTCTCATAACTTCAGAAATTACCTTTTATTGCTTCTTGGTCATTGTATCTCAGGGGGACACAAATCTAATTTCTTTATACTGGTTTCATTCTCACGAGGCACTCTTTACTGTGCCAAAGCTTTCTGGTGTTAGTTTTTTTAATGTTGGGGTAAATAATCATGGGGAAATACCAAGTGCACCCAACAAAGTCGTAAAACACTCCCTTTCTGGATGTGTTTCCATGACCAAAAAAAAAAAAAAAACTTAAAAACTCTTTATGCATAGTGAAAATAGAACTAAGATAGATTCATCTCAAGCTGTCGTGTTCAATCAGAATAAATTGCTTTATCAAAGAGAAGAAATGGCAAAATCTTCACTGAAAGTTATATTAACAGTTGATAAAAGAGAAATGCACACAAAAATATGGGTGTAGTTAGCCCTGTTATATAATGGCAAACTGCATACAGGATGTAATGGAAGCTTACCTTCCCATCATCCGTAACTTCAGCCTCAAACATGTATGTTGGATTCTCAGGGTCTTTCCAAATCAAAATATCTTGTGACTGATCAGTTCCCAGGAAGTGATAGCAGACCTTTTGATGGATATTAGAATCCGTCTCAGTTCCAGCATCCATATTTCTCCCTTCCTATAGACATAAATCTACTAACCAAATAAACCCATTGAAAACTGAAAACGCCATATCTATCCAACTAATCAAAACAATTTAACACAACCAAATCTACAACAAAAACTTACTCGGGAGCGGGAGCAGGAGCAGAATACCGATTATAGAAAAAACCCTTGTTATCATGAGTCCAACTAATTGATGAAAACTTAACCTGCAACAAGTAGAGAAACATAAAGACTAGTTCATAAATCACATCCACCTTCAAATCTATTTTTGAATACACTAACTATGCAAGCAAACTCACCCAAGACAGAGTATCGGGTTCGACCTCTTTGTCTACCACCCGCATTACTTTAATGGTCACCCAATCACTACCATTCGAACTAATGCCATAGGCCATGTACTTTGCGTTCTCATTAAATTCGACCACCTTCAATGAAACGGTTCCATCTTCACTAAGCCCATTGGGATCAAGTAAAACCTCTGCTTCAGAATCCAAACTATTCTGTGAATCCAATAACAACCAAACATAAACAACCCCAATTCAAAGCAAAACATCTAATAAACTTCACAAACAAGAGTCAAAATCCTACTAACCTGCATATATAAGACACTTTGAGGTTGAAGCCCTGTATTATGGAAGTAAAAATACTTATCCCCTCTCTTGAATGGTGTACCAAACCGGGGGTGATCGAACAACTTAGTAAGCTGTTTGCGCAACTTTTCTCTTGTATCACAAGTTTGAAGAACTGATTGGGTCAAAGTTACTTGCTTTACCACAAAGTCCTTAGTTTCTTCTGCACCAGCATCTTCAAGCCTACATACCCAAACACCCAAAGTGCATAAATATCATATTAAGTTATCAACTTTCAACCTGTTTAACTTCAAGGATTGAAGAGTTACCAGCGATAGGGGTCAGAGATTTTGACCCCATGGTAGTGATCGACGACAGATTCGTCTCTTCTGGCGAGTGGGTATTGCAATGGAGCTTCATAAAGAGAACCCATTGTATAAGAAGAAGAAGACTAGTTTGTCTTAATGGTTGAGCAAGTAGTGGTTTTTATAAAAGAGAAAGCTGAGAGATTGAGAAGTAAAGATTGGGTTTTGGACAAAGAGCTTTTTTGTGGAGGGTGAAGCATGGAAATGTGAACATTGTGAGCTGATTTGGAAGGCAAGATTGGGCATTGGAGGTTGGGTTTGAGCGGGAAAGAGTGTAGAGTGTCGTCATAGTTTCATGTGTATGTCGCCATGGTTGGCTCATTCTCGAATGAATCTTCCCCAAATTTGGGCTATTTTTGTTTTGTTTTATTTTTCTGTTTCTATGCTTTTGTTATTTTGATTGGGACCTATGTTGAGGTGTGGGGGTAAAATTGTCTAGTGTTATCGTGGACAGATTCTTGGGGTGGTGAGAAATCAACATCGGTATTTGGTAAAAGGGAAATTCACTCTTGGTAAAATGAGCGAGGAAAGGGAAGTGAGGTGGATGGAGTGGAACCATTTATCTCTTTCGAGATGTGTGCGTTGACTTTTCTTGCATGTATCTTGAAAAGGTGAATGGTTCCCTCAATCCACCTCACTGGTTTCCTTACTCATTTCCTCGACATTTAGAATTCTCCAATTACTTGTATAAGCTTTGTCTATTCAAATTTTAAGTTTGACCATCTTATGATTCCCGATGGGATTCGAGGGTCCATAACTTGTACACCTAACTTTCATGCAGGCACGGAGCCATGCCACGCAATGGTACTTGTCCCAGTGACTTTTTCTGGGAAAAAAAAAAAATTTAATTTTTGTCTTAAACCCACTCATGTTAAACCCCCAAATCTCAACAAACATTTCATAGTTCAACAATTCAAATTCCCCAAATTTCCCCAATAATATGTCATAACTCATGACTTAGTCTTCTCAAAAACATGAACTTGAGAAATACAATGAGATTCATTTTGTATGTCTTCACAAGATTGAGGAATCTTGTCTACTATTCCCTCCTTGTTCATACATGGAAACTCCATATTCTTGGTAAATCCCCAATTTCACTTTTTTAGCACTGACGATCGGAGTATCGATATCAATCGTTCAATTCCTGTTCTATTTAGCTTCACGTGGAACCTAGTTTCAGCTTCCATGAAGGTAGGAACTCTACCAAAACACATCTATGTGACTGGTTGCATCGGGTACTCTCTTATCAACTTCTTGTCCGAAGGAAATAGATAGGGAAGGGGGCCTGTTTGTGGGGCTCCATTGATTGCAAGTATATATTTTGCATGAATTTGTTATTTTGATAACAATTTTCTATTAAAATTTTGTATTTGCTAAATTTTTTGAAATGGAGGTCATTGTTTTTTATATTGTGTTACTTTCTAGAGATGAGAATGAATTATTACACTTTTTACTGAAATACTGTCTTGGTTTGATTGTTATTTTATTGTATTGATAATTTTTTGACTTGAACATTGATATTTGCAAAAAAAGGTGATTTCTTTCATTTGATTTGAGTAGTTTATTTCACCTTCTACTATATGTTTAATGATGGTTGAATTTGATACTCAATGTTTGGTTAAAGGTGGTTCCTTTTCTAAGTTTGGTTGTTCTATCGGTCCAATATTGAATCACATAATGATATTTTGTTTTTGATTTTGGTTTTAATCATTTAAAGTTTAATACATATAAATGTATTGATTGTAGTCTTATATAATCACCATTTTTATTTTAGTTATAGATAAGTTTTAAAAATAAAGTCAGTGAGTGATCTGCCACCTCCAAACCCAAATACAAATGACGTCAAAGAAAATTCATGTAGAAGTTGATCTATCAAATCTTCCAACAGATTCTGATTTAAGATTACGTATTTACGATTACCATCTGAATGGTCATGAGATTGTTAGAAGATCTTATTTGCAAAAGGGTCATTGTCAGCCAATGAACTACACGTTTTAATGTAACTTGGTTCACTAAGTATAAGAATTAGCTAGAGTATAGTATAGTAAAGGATGTCATTGTTTATCTCCATTGCTATCCTTTTAGAAGTGTAATGGTTGGTGATTGTTTTGTGGTTGAAGGATCCAGTAATTGGAAAGAAAAAAAAAAAAAATTTGAAATCATATAGGAAAGCTAATAGCTTGCACAATCAAGTCTATCTTCAACCTATATGAAGATTCAAAATTTAATAAATCAAAAACATCATATTCAATCATTTCTTTTTCCAAGCAATCTGATGCGGAGAAAACGAAATACCAAATCGGCTTCAGTTGATTGCAACCAGTGTTTTATATAATTATTCATGTATTGTTCAAACAAAAAAAAATTATATTTAATTAACTACGACTCACCAATCCCAATCCGCCCTCATTTCAACAAAAATTTTAGCTCCATTCACTTCTTTCATGCTAAACTTTAACCCTAAAAATAGCTTAGAACATCCACAATGAGATTAGATGTTCAAAGACTACACCAATTCTACAACTTAGCACTTTTTTGTAAATTTTGGATTTAGCACTCTTTCCGTAACTATTAGTGAGTGTGCAAGTTTAAAACACACTCAATGGAGACATAAAATTGCAAGTGTTGTTAGATAGAGCGCACCACTCTGCTATTTTCAGAATCAATGGGGATTGAAGGTCCATCCATTACATTTATTTACCACTCCAATTCTTTGTACCAAAAATAACCAATTTGCATATGTTTTTCCAGCAAAATTAAAGAAAAAAAAATGTTGTTTTGGCATTAAAAGAATCTAATGGCATATGACCATCTTTGATGTCAAACAATTTTGAGCAAATTATACATTACATCTTTTTTATGCCATTTTTGAAATGAAGGTTAGTAGAGGTGAGTCATATATGGTATCTAGTGCTCGCAGTTTAGCGTTAAGCCTCTTAACCCAGAACAAAATTTCTCCCTCACATATTTCTTCTTTATAACATTATCTTCACCTTATTATGGTTTTTAATTTGTATTGTCCCAATCATTCAAAAAGAATAATTTAAATTTAAAAAAAAAAAAGCCAATAAATAAAGAGAACAGCCAAAACTGTGATCTTAACAAAACAGAGATGACATTTGGGTAAGAACTGATGAACTACTACTCCCTGTTCTGCAGATTGAATAATTTTATAAAAAAATTCTATAAAAAAAATAAATAAAATACAAAAGTTCCCTCAGACTGAAATAGGATACATAAGAGGTATTCATCAGAAAATGAATCTCAGTATTAGCATGGTAACTTAAAGCATCACTGGGAACCATTAGCATCATAATCAATCCAACAAATATATAAACAAGAAATAAGAGAAAGAAAGTAAAAGTGTGTGGGATGCTCAGATAATGTATAAAGAGTTATTGTCCCCGACCCACAAAGGGTCTCATAGAGCTGGGATTAGAATGATTATCATCATAGCAGGCACCACCACCTTAGCTTCTTCACTTTCAATCAATCGACACAAGAGAAACAACACTTTAAATCAATCAACACGAGAAATAACAAAAACAAGAAGAACAAATGGAAACGAAGAGATTGAGAGATGAGGACTTCGATTATTATAAGAGAGATGTATTGGGGAGGGAAGGGGGCGGGAATGGGTCAACGTGATGGGTGTGGGGATTTTTATAAAGAGTGGCTGACTAGGGTTAGGGTTTGTTTGCGCTGAAATTTACCACTATACCCCACGTGTTGTAGTAAATTGCTACCGAAGTATTAAGAGCATTAAAGGACTACAAGGACTAGCTCTAAACCATAGCGAGGTTCTACGTGTAACTGACTCTTTGATTCGAATTGCCCATAATTTTATCTTTTCAATTTTGCTTTTAAAATTGTTTAATGTACCCATCTAAAATTTTGTATATGTTAAAATGTAGAAAATATGTTACTCATATTGTTAATTGAGGACTTTGTATAATTGATTCCTAATGTAAATGTTTGGATTTCAATTATTTAAGGTTTTGAATGCATTTTTTTTTTAATTTGATAGAATAGTTGCAACAATTTTGAAAAATTATATATTCATTTATATTTTTTTATATGTTTTATTTTTAAATACGTATTGGTTTTGTCAACCCATGTATAGTTATAGGCGCAATGAAATTTAATAAATGCTCGACTTAATTTTAGTTTTATAGTCTATTGCGATGGTTACTATTGTTAATCATTCAATAGCCAACTAACGCTCCTAAAGCTAGAAAATTTTGCACCAAAATAATTGTTATTATTCAAAAAAAAATTGACAAGTCGGTGTTACATACCATAATTCGATGCAACAAAGTCGAAACATCTCAAACTACCGGTGCAACAAAGAGTTGATGCAACCGAGCCAAATAGTTGAATACAATGTAGGCAACTCCCAAAATTATTTATCTACTGGTATGATTGATCCTGATCACTCGTTTTTTTTTGGGGGGGGTTAAGCCATAGGCAATGTGTGTGTGTGTAGGTGTGTCAATATATATAACTGCGATTACAAATTGTCGCCCTGCCACTGTGCCAAGTTATGAGCCTCCACCATTGAGGTATCTACATACTGTACTTACAGTTCCATGAGGGAAGCAAAAAGACAGGCGTCCAATATTACTAATGATCGGAACGCCACACCCAATCCATAGCAAAAGAATGTTGAGTGTCATCTCATGGAGAAGATCAATGACGTTTGTCGAATCACAAAAAGGAACACGTCTTCACAATGCTCTGCCTGAATAAGAAGGAGGGTGCCTCTACCGCATAGCACTTTGCCATGGTGCTATAAAGAATCGTGCCCACTTTCAGGAATGTATTGTTGTAGTTAGAAATTAATCCATACATATCAATCGCAAACACACCTAAAGCTCCGTATTTAGAAAGTTAACGAAATAGGCGACAACATTGACGAAAATCGTATCCGGGTCCAAACAGGGGAACTCCCCTAGCGATTAAATTCTGATATTGATTTTGTGGTGTCGTGCTGACTGGGATTTGGGCGTGGATCACTACAATTTAGGGCATCACAGTCTCAGAAAGGGGGCCAGCAAGTCTCGTGATGAGAAGTTGAGGTGTGAAAGACAACCTAATTGGTCATTTTAGTTGTTTCAAGGAATTTGGAAAACCGAAATGATAACCAATGGAGGGTTCCCTTGAGGTGATGACAACTTGGGTAGGTGAAAGATTACAGTGATGAACCAATGTTGTGTCAAGATGTCCAGGTTTGATGAAAATATGAGGGATGATTGATTGTAGATTTTTTGTTGAAAACAAATTTGTTGCAAGATAGGATAACAGCCGTAAATTGAGAAAACATTTCATCTTTATCCTTAGGATGGGTCTTGGTTGTGTCCCACATAAACTTAAAAATCCCTGAAATGGATGGAGGATTGAAATTGTTAATAAGCCAATCAATGGATAAGAGAGAGAGGAGCCAAAATTTGTTGATGACCGGGCAAAGGAAGAAGATGTGAGTGACATCCTCTATATGATTCTGGCAAAAGATGCCACAATCATTGATAGGCGTGTGAAGCCTAGCCTGGTTGGACATCGTAGGGATAATGTTTTGGTTGATCTTTTAGATAAGGAAAAGAGCGTTGGTGGGCGCTTTGATATTCCGAAGTTTTCTGAATTGTTTATCTCGAGAATACAGAATCATTGCATTAGAAGCGGAACTTTCAAGTTGATCAAAGGTGAAAGCACGTGTTGCACTTTTAACTGAGAAGAGTTTTTGTTTATCAAACAACCAGATCAGTTTGTCAAGACTTCCAGACGGTCTGATAGTGATGTCCAGGGTATCCCTAGCAACCGAAAAAAGAAAAATGGACATCATCAAATCCATGTTCCATTTAGGTGTCTGGCTAGAGGAAATAAGCCAAAGATCTGTGATGGTACCAAGATCAGAAGTAGAAGGAGGTGAAGATAAACAAACAACAAGGATGACTCCTGGTTTAACCCAACAATCGTTCCAGAGGTCAATGTTATCTTTCGAAAGAACTTGCAAGATGAGATGGCGTTTCATTTTTGAAAAAAAAGGTCGGATTGCCTCACCAGGCAAATGAGGCAATGTTGGGGATTTGTATAATTGAAAATTGTTCTTTTTATTGAAGTAAAGAGCTTTGAGTTGAAGAACACGTGAGTTGTGAGATGTAGAAGTGGCCTGCCACAAATTTTTTGCCATTAGAGCTAGATTTTTATTTTGGGCGAAAGGAATGTTAAGACCTTCTTGATGTCGAGGCAATGTGATATGGTCTCAAGTACACATATGTTTGGCCTTGCTATCCTCCGCTCCGTTCCACTAGAAGTTTCGAGCAAGATTGTCTAATTTGGTGGTGATAGAGCAAAGAAGAAGGAGCGTTTGCATTGTATAGACGAGTATCAAATTGCAAACTGCTTTAATCATGACCGTCCTTCCAACCTGGGAAAAGACTTTTGATTTCCAGCTAGAAAATTTTGAATTGACATTATCTATAAGGAATTGGAAATCTAAAGCTTTCTTTTTAGATAATAGAAGTGGGGAGCCCAAGTACTTTTAATTTTTAGAGTTGTACAACATGGAGACCAGTATCTTGTTGATCATCTTTGAACGTCTTTAGTGGACATTTGAGTTATAGTTAACTGATGATTTGTTATAATTTACTGCTTGCCCAAGGCTCAGTAGTATTGTTGAAAATGTCCTTCACATAATGGCTTCCACAAGAGAGACCTGACAAAAAAACATAAGAATCATCACTATATAACAGGTGGTTTCATTGTTTATTTATTGATTGAAAACACTCGAATCTCTGTCTCATTGTTTATTTATTGATTGAAAACTCAAACGAGATCTTTGGCTCATTGTTTATCTATTGATTGAAAACACTCAAATCTCTATCTCATTGTTTATCTATTGATTGAAAACACTCAAATATCGGTTTCATTGTGTATCTATTGATTGAAAACA
>QNQO01001609.1:0-23749 GCA_003290165.1 Berberis thunbergii
GATGCGACACATGTTAAGTGTTATAATATCAAATTCAGCAACAACTATCAACTACTCCTAGGAACGCAAGCTTGATATCTATCTCATGATTACTGTTGTGTTGTTTTGCTGTGCAGTTCAATATTCTCATAAGTTGGTAGTATTATCTTTTATTTAAAAAAATGTGTGTTTGTATTGGTTGTCCTTTGGTTATTTGGATGATCCCATATTGCAGATCATATCAGTATGGGTTGTCGGGGAATTGGCTATTTCCGTTAGGAAAAAATTTGAATGTTTGGAAGATGCTTTTTTGTTCATTCAAAAGACCCTTTAATACATAATTTGGCTGTGTTCCAAAGATGCTTAGACACTAAGTGCCCCATGATAGTGCTTGTGAACTTAGGGTGATGGGTGTGGGAAGAGTGCTTTTGTGATCTTGTCTTGTGTATCTACACTATTGTTGTGTACAAAGATTTTGTGATCTTACCCTTACATTACTTGTGCTTGCATGATACATTTTGTTTATCTTTGGACAGAGGCTACTTTTGAAGTACTTCCCAGGCTTAATAAAGTCAAATTTGACAGTGGCATTGTTGATGATCTTCTGTTTCCTTGATATGCCACGTGAGTGCCGATTTCCTTCTGGAGTAATGATGCTAGAATATGGAAAGGCGGTTCAGGAGAATGTTTATGCTAGAATATGGTTTGCGACCAGCAGCAAGCTCGCATCAGTGCGTCCCTTGCAGAGCGTAGTCATCCCTCGCAGCAGCAGCAGTGATCCCTCGTAGCAGCAGCAGCAGTGCATACCTCGCATCATCGCAGATCGTCCCTTGCAGTAAGTCCAAAATCTGCTATTGTTACTTTTTTTTTTGCAGTATTGTTACGTCTTAGTTTTAGTCTTTGAACACCACATTCTCTCTTCATATTGGAACTGGAATGTGCATAATGAGTGAGTGGAGTGATGACATGATTTTTGCAGGAAAGTCCAACACAAATAGTAGCCGGGATTACAAATCAAAGGAAGTCAAGTAGATAATTCTTCCACGCATTTGGTGCCATTGCTGCCATTCTTGTTTGCAATACTCCGGTTTGTTGCCCAGAATACAGGTTAGATTTTTTCATTCATTCCAGTTTTTTCAATGATACACACAATATTGTTTATACTTGAAATCAGTCATTATAAAGCTTATGAATGAATATTATTTTACAGTCGACATTGAGCAAACCTATTATTATGTCTACAACATTGTGTGTGAAAGATGAAAAACATGAGATTAGGTGTGGCGGTGGGATAAAAATGTTGAGAGAGTATTGCTGCCTTCTGAAAAACAATTGGTAATGCTTTTTAAGTTGCCAGTTTTTTTTCCTGGAATGTAAATACTAATGTTTGAATTTATATAGATACCTGATTATGCAATATCATTTGTGAAGGGAAAATCAAAGAAGTAAGTGCTTTCGAGTGACCTATAATGATTTTATATATTATAATTAAAGTTTACTAACTTTAGTTTTGTTGAACTCTTATATATTTTAAGGCCATTTGGTCGCCTGTGGTGGGATGAGGCTGTTGGAACTGTAGTTACTAGACCTCAACCCCATAACCAGGTTAGACCTTATATGCTAGACTTATTTTAATATATCTACTCTGAAGATTGCATGCAATCTCATTCTAATATCAATTTGTTTGTCAGACTCTTCTTCATCTTGAGCAAGACAGAGTTCCCACTCCCCGTAAAAATGCCAGTCTACAAGGCTTTCCCTGATTACTACAAGCTTTCTGGTCCTGTTGTTGAGAGGTAATTGACTTCCTCAACATGTCAAAACATCAAAATTTCTATAAATCTCTTATATTCATAGTTCTTGTTTGATTGGAATTCATTAGTGATTTTATTCAAAGGTTTTATAACTGTTAAGCACTCTACCATGATCTTGCACACCCAAAACAAGCCTGAACTTGACTAGCTAACTGCTTTATATGCTGGTCTTCAGACTCTTCAGGCCTATCATCATACCTAGCCATTTCTACATGCCTACTAAGGATCCAGATCTGCTTCCATCTTGTTTGTACAGTCCTATTTCTATTTTGTTCAGAGTTAGAATCATAATATAAGTAATATGATTATCATCATAGGGAAGCTGCAACACTATAAATTTATTGTGCGGGCAGTGATGGTATTCAACTGCAAACACCCAATGGTTTCTATAATGGCTGCTAGATTTGAAAACCTTCATTTTTTTTCCATCTGAACTGTTTGAATCTGTAAGAAATAGTAGGAAATCTGACTATCCAAAGAGTTTAAAGGCACCAAACTTCATCTGATAAGAATTGGTAAGCAAAGTCACATTTGAAAACCAAATGGTCTTCTGTTTCAGCAGTAGAAAGAGATAAAGGGCAGGCAGGCACCCTCCACTCTTAAATGATTATCAATTGGATTACTAGTGGTTGGTAAAATACCAATCAAAGATTTCATAAAATATTTTGATTCCTTTTAAAACATGAGGTATGTTACTGATTAATCTCATAGTTCCATCCATACAGTTTTGAATCTTCTTCTTTAAATGAAAATAGGAAAAAAAATTCTTAAAAAATTTCACATGTGTCAGTCTTTTTAGGTACATCAATGATATAGCTTGGGTGTCTCAGACAATTAATGTATCACAATAGATATACAAATCTCCAAGCATGTCTTTATGGCTAAGATTCATGCATATACTAGTACACCAGAAATTATAGGTCATGTTTGTCTGTCATTGGTTTATTAGCAATCTTTATAGGTCATGTTTGTCTGTCATTGAGTACTGACTAATTTTTATACTGCAGGGCTCTGAAGTTCTGAGCCAGTACGGGCAGCAGTATGTTGGACAGGAGAATGTGCATACATTGCTTGTTTCTGGGGTGCAAAGTGTGTCGTTGTATCAACCATCACCGGTGTCATATACAAGCAACTACCAGGTGCTGCATTCTCATCATTTTCAGTATATTGAACAAGCAACTACCAAAAGAAATGGGGCCTGTTCCTAAGGGCATCAATGTATTTTCTTACATTATAACTTGGTGGATTTGTATTGTTGGAAAAAACATAGAGAAATTCTTTTGTTTTAGATGCAAGCGAAACATGATATAACAAGGTTCCATTTGTTCAGGTTAATCCTATTTACATTAGTGCTATTTGTTTACATGTTTTTGTTTGGCGTCAAAACTTGACAAGTTCCTTTTTACGGTTGATTTTGTATTTATCTAGCATATAGTTTGGTGGAATCTTATTCGTGCCGGAGGCATGACACAAACCATAGTAAGGACTGATTTTGCAGGTGCCACGGCTGTGATTTTGCTGCAGCAGCAAAAAATATATAAATTTTTTTTCGATTATATTAATTTGCAACGGTTTCAAACCGTTGCAACAAAACAAATTTCTTTTTATTTTTGAATTTTGTTTTAATTGCCAACGGCTTACAACCGTGGTTTCAGCTTGCCACGGCTAGGAACCGTGGGCGTTCTTCATCATTTGCTACGGCTTACAACCCTGGCCATGGTTAGCCACGGCTTAAAACCGTTGCTATCACGTTTGCCACGGTTTATTTCTCACTGTTTAGCCACGACTTTAAACCGTGACCAGGGTTAGCCACGGCTAAAAATCGTTGCTATCTTGTTAGACCACGGTTTATAACCGTTGCTAATATCTACACCTTGTCACGGCTTAAAACCGTGGCTAATTTTGCCACGGCTAAAAACCATTGCTATTGTTCTTGCAACGGTTTAGAACCGTGGCTAAATGTTGAAATCACCTCCCCCCTTAAAGCATAAAATCGTTGCTACAATGTTTAGCAACGGTTTATAGCCGTTACAAGGAATTTCGCGACGCCTCTGTAGCCCACGGCTCTTAGCCGTGACAATGGCTTATGCCCACGGTATAGAGTCGTTTCTAATGGGGGTTTTTGGTGTAGTGGAACCAATCTGCACAGGATACAAAATTCAATATAATATATATAATATATATATATATCGTGGATGCAAATTTCCGTCAGATCATGTGCTGATCATGCGGAGCAATCTGCATAAGATAGAATCACGTGCTGATCACATGGAGTAATCTGCATAAGATTTACGTTAATTCTTGACACCGGTGTGGTGTCTGCCACGGGGACTCTGATGCCAAAGTTAGAACAATGTCTTCAGAAAAGTGTTTATATCTCTATATTTGAAGAGAGAATTCTAAAATCAAAAAAGAGTTACCTCCAGCTGGATTTGTGTTTGGCTATTTATAGAAGTAGATGAGTGAGTGATCTGCTTGCAGGCGGTTGTAACTCCAGCAGATGAGTGAGACATGTGGCAGATAAGTGAGTTATCTGCTTGCAGGCGGTTGTAACTCCAACAGATTAATGAGACATGTGGCAGATAAATGAGTGATCTACTTGCAGGTGGTTGTAACTTTAGCAGATTAGTGAGACACGTGGCAGATAAGTGAGTCATCTGCTTACAAGCGGTTGTAACTCCTCTAGGTAGTTGTAACTTCTCTTAAGTAGTTGTAACTTCCTGTTGGCAGTTGTAACTTCCTGTTGGCAGTTGTAACTTCCTGTTTTGAGTCACTTTTCCTGCAAGCTTGGGTGTTCAGCTGAGCATGGTTGTCAGCGTCAAACACTATTCATCTGCTGAGAAAGAAATGTTCTGTTGAGTTGCATTGGGCCCAAACTTGGGCTTTCTCTACTTGTAACTTTCATGGGTAATATTTGGACTTTTCGAGAACATCTCAAATATTTGGGTTTCCTTTTCCTATTGGGCTAAGGATTATTTTTGGCTCCGACATATATATAGGCAATTGTAGAGTAAAGGGGTCAAAAATGCATACATGGGCAGAAGAAGATGGGCAATAGAAGGTCATCTATCGTGTCACCTTCTCAGGCACCGCTGATCTCCAAAGTGTCCTTTCAATCATGGTCATCAGCGCTGAGCTCATAAAAAGTTTGACATTTCGTACTCTAAGCTTAGCATAATCACTATGACTCCTCACCTCAAAATAGAAGAATTTTTTTTTGGTCAAGTCAAGCCCAAAAATATTCAGATTCTAGAAACACATGATTGTCATGTACAAATTTGTGGAACATTGAGCAGGGACACAACCCATTTCATATAGCACTCCTTTGAAGAACCTAGGCATGGGGAACTTGAAACTCAAAGAAATAATGAAGGTGTGAACTTGATAAACTCTTCATCCAAGTTAACAGGATCGATGCAAGGTTCTTTGCAACCCCTTGGGTCAACCAATCTTACACACACTCCTTTGGGAAGGCGAAACGGTTAAATTGAATCCATTTCGAAAAGGCCTCCATGTTCTCCAAGTTAGGCAAGTTAGGAACGAATCTTTCAAAATGAGAAATGGAACCTCCTTGATGGTACAAAGCTTCCTCATCATAAGAGAAATGACTATTACTAGAATTCTTCTCAGAGCCCATGACATCCATATGCAAAACAAAATCAAAGAAAAACCCAACAGCAAATTAGCAAAAAAATGTGATTAAAATGGCAACCCAAATGTATTTGAATTCCATAAAAAAAAATTCAAAATGGTGGTGGAACATAGTAAAAAGGGGTGCACTTGCACACAAGCACTATTCCACTTTTTTTCCAATTAACAAAAACAAACATAAAACACAAGGACCAACTGATCCACACAATGACAATAGCAGCCGTGGGTACAATCTGACCGCACAAAAAAGAATCAATCTTTGGTGTAATTCCATTTTGGATTCATTTGATAACGAAAAAGTGTTCCACCACTGTTGAAAGTCGACAATCACCATCGCCCTTGCTGTGCATCGCTGGAAAAGAAGGGGAAAAGTCAACCAAATTCCTCTATTTCTTCTCTGTTGTACACAGTTGATGACTACCACTCGCGTTCATCGCACATCAACAAAAGCCAACATTTTTAGTAATGATTGGAATTTCATTCTTTCTACTCAAAAACCTCACATGGTCCATCAACCGGTGTTGCCGTAGGCGCGATCATCTTCGACCTACCGACACTAGACTTTCTTTTTTTGAAAAATTCCAGCCGGCCTAGTTTCCCGCCTAGGGGGCAAAATTACATTCTTGCCCCTCCTTCAAAAGGTGTTTTGGATTTGTGTTTTTAAAGAGGATGTGGAAAATATAATTTTCCCTAGGCCTATTTCCCAAGCTGGCTAGAAGGGCTTTCTTCTTTCTGATGCTACTGTCACAGCTTCGTCGAAGTTAGCGTCGACGATGAAATACTTGGAAGCAATCTTCTTCACCAAGTACAGTAACCCAAATCCAATTGCAATTGCAATGAATATAAAACGAAAGAGCAAATAGAGATCCAAGTAAAGATCAGACACATGCATCATCATCTTTCAATGAGATTCACCGATTTCACCGAAATTTGGGATGCAAGGAAACAAAAAATAAAAATAAAAAATTCACTATTTGCAATTAGCCAAGAAAAGAGAAGGGGAAGTTCTCTCTTTTACCGTCCATCTGAAAAATGAAGAAGACGTTTTTTGTGGGGAATAAAAAAGGGTTTGATAGTTCAGATTTTAATTTTCTCAATCCTTTGGGAAATAGAGTTTTAGAATTGGGGAATAACATAACTCTCAAAAATTTGAAAAGTAGATTTTATCTCAAGTTAGAAGACTCCTATTATTTAAAGGACTCTTCAGTGAAGATTTCAAAGTACAAAAGGTCATCTAGTTCTGATAGAATATAGATTTCAAAGTACAAAATGACTTCTAGTTCTGATAGAACTCCTTAGTGAGGGAGTTTAAGTACAAGAAAGGTTCCATTTTTTGGCAGGGCTCCTTAGAAAAAATAAAAAATAAAAAAATTAGTCAAAAGCAAAGGAGATGAGGGGCATTTGTAGGTGCCAAAAATAACCTTAGGCCAACAAGATAAGGAAGCCCCAAAATTACCTATGAAAACAACACGTTTAGAAAGCCCAAGTTTGGGCCTAATACAACTCAGTAGAATATTTTTTTCTCATCAGGGGAGTAATGTTCGGCGCCAACCACCATGCTTACCCAAACACATGGGCTTGTAGGAGAGGTGTCTCCAAACAGGAAGTTATAACCACCAACAGGAGGTTACAACTATCTACGGAAGTTACAACTACTTAAGAGATGTTCCAACCACCTGCAAGCAAATGACTCAATCATATGCCACGTGTCACACTAACCTGCCAACAGTTGAGTCATTTCACCTCTATAAATAGCCAAACACAAAGCCATCTGTAGGTAACATTTTCCTAATTTACCATTCTCTCTTAAAATATAGAGAAATGAACACTTTTCTAAAGGCATTGTTCTAACTTTGGCATCGGAGTCCCCGATTCAGGCACCACACCAGTGTCAAAAATTAATTACTATCTTATGTAGATTACTCCACGTGATCAGTCATGATTCGGTAGAAATTTTATCCACAGATAGGGATGGAAATAATGAAAGGCGTGATCAAGTGCACATAAAACCTAAAAGTTTAGATTCTTAAATTCATATATTTCGGTGATCTGACTTAAGAAAAATTACATAAAACAACTACTTTCCATGGAGAAATATGTATAAAGTAGACATTTTTATGATTTGGATCAGGCTAGCTATAAGATGTAATCTGGGAAACAAAGGCTATATAAATATGTGCTATGAAAACCATGTTAATACTTTTGGTGGGTATTTTCACACTCGAAGATCATACAACAAAGCTTAAGAGACCACACTAAATTTAGATGGTTCCTCCAAAATGGGAGGTACTCTACGGTGCTCGATTAGATCGAGCATATGCATGCAATATTCTTCGATTACATTCATACAAATTGATACAATCTATTTTCACTCCCGGCTTGATCTTGATCCACTGACTTGCTGACCTGTACAAGGAACGCACGTTAGCCACGGACCACCGTTGTTGTAGCTGATGCCACTCATGCTAAAATTAGACAGGGATATGAGGAAGGCTTAATGCTGTAAACAGAAAATTTGTAACGTAACTTGGTTCACCAACCTCATGTCTTTGTAGTATTGGAGTCATGGTTCGACCATGCCATTGGTGGCGTAGTTTAGGAAATGAGATCTTTATGGAGATCCTTATCTAATTAGGAGTAGTTCAATAGAGGGAAGTTTCCTTGTTAAACATGTATTCCTAAGTACGCGAGAGATAGTTCCCAATTGGTGTGTTATCCATAAATGAGAGTTTCCATGTATGACGTATACTCTAGTATTTGCTGTCTAGCTGGCAACAAAGTGTTGCTGGCTTGCCAGTCTGAAACTGATCCCCGAGATACTTGCCTTAATAGGTCTTACTGATATTAGGGATGGCTGTGAGACGTGTAGGCTTAGCAGGTTGTAGTGATTTGGGTCCATCTGGCGAACTGCTTTTCGTGGGCTTGATGCCACTTGGGCCGAATTAGCGCTAGACTGACGCTTGCGCCTTTTATTCTTTGAGATAATCATGACACGTGTACGATGTAGAAGAGATGATGTTTCAGTGTATCATCAGCTGCTCCCCTCGAGTTAGTGAGCCATAGTATTGGTTCACTAAGTAACTTCTAGAAAAGATACGCCGCTCATGATGATTGAGTCTGAACCGTTACTTGAGCGGCACATTCCATTAATTAAGCATGCGTCAGTTTAGTGGAGAAAATGCGAGAAATTAATCCCTATTTAGATCTCCCTTTCCGCATTTATTGGATCTTCCATTTCTTTATTTTTAGACATTCCGCCCTATTCAACTTTTAATTGAAAGCTTATTCACTTCTTTCATGGCTCGCCAAAATCAATATAACGATGAGCTTCTTGCCAAGGGCCTTTAGTTCTTTGAAGATAGGTCGGCCTCCCGATCGAGTTTGGCTAAGATTTGGAAGACATATAGGATCCCTGAAGACCTGCCACTCTACACCTTGAGTGATGATCAATGCAATGTTTCCTCCGGCTAAACGATCGCGCATGTGTAAGATGAAGTCGTCGGCTTGTTTCGGGAAGCCGTCGAATGGCTTTAAATTCTATTAGAAGTTCTACTTCCTAGCTCCTTTGGATTCGAAGTATTTCAAGTTCAATAGTCGTCTACTTGAGCGGGAGTTCAGGCCATTTCGTAAGTATAATTTCGTCCTTTGATTCCTTTGCACTGATTGTATGTTGGTCGTTGCGTGTGTTCTTTGTAGGGAGGTTTCCCACTACTCATCTTTCTCCGGAAGAGGAAGCTGCTATGAAGGCATTTTGTGACATGCCTCGGATGAGTGTGGAGGATGCTATCTACCCTTCCAATTTCAATTGCAGTGGGTTATGGACCCATTGGCATGTGGTTCCCACTTTTTTCAGAGTGCCGAAGGTTAAGTTTGAAGGTGGAGCTTTTTCCAAGAAGAGGAAGACTTCTAAAGTTAAGGCTCCTAGTCTGTCAGACATAGAGGGCTTTCCGAGACGCTTGCTTCCTTCATAGACTCAAATAGGCCTTGCACTGGGGCTGAGTCTGCTTCCAAACTTTCTGCTTTGTCCAGGGAGGAACGTGATTCTGACCTATCCATAGAGGCGGAGGTTGTAGCATCTGATTTGGAGAAGGACCACCTGCAGCTAGTAGGGGTTGATAATGCGTCAAAGCTTAGTATCGAACAGGCTAAAGCTTTGCATAAGAAGCTGATGGTGGCTGCTGAGGGCTTCTACTAACACTGACCAATCCCGACCTAATCTGCTGGAAGGTCTTGAAAAATATTTTTGTCTGTGGTCCCAGTGGTCAATCGGCCTGCTGGTGGATCGTCTGACAATGGTCATTGCAGCATGGGTTGTTTTTCTTGCAGTCTGCATTTCCCTCCATCTCGCTCTAGGCCGTATATCGAGGTAATGGAGGGTTCGATTGACAATTTGCCTCATTCTCTCCCTTCGTATTCTACTGATTTGGCTTGCATTAAAGGGTCGGCTGCTGGTGATAAAGGGAAATTTGTAGATGAGGGCCCAGGTGCGATGGAGACTACAAAGGACGGTGCTAGTGTAATTTCGCATCTGGGAGAGCTTCACCCTGTCGCGTGAATGAGTTTGTTTGCTCCGGATGTAAGAAAATTAGCAATTAGGCTTGGCCCTAGGAGGTTGATAATGATTATGCTTTGATGAAGCATATCAGCCGATGTTATAGTTGGCTGGTGAACTGAACTTTGAAGTCTGAGGAGGATGCACTGGAAGAACGTATGGATACAGGGCTGAAACATCTTATGCTAGGGATGTCGCATCTGAGCCAAGTGGTCATCCCAAGGATAGAAATTGAGGCGGCTTGTAGAGGGTGTATACCATGGAGCGCTTCTTCTCACATGCAGAAGTCATATTTTGATGCACTATTTGAGATTGAATCGCTGAGAAAACAGATTGAAGATAGGAAGTTGGAACAATCAGCCATTAATGTTGAAACCCAGAAGGTTCGTTTAGAAGCCCTTGAGTCCGATTTAGTAGAGGCAGTGTTCGCAAAGGACAAATCCCGAGAAGATATGAACCTGGTCCGCCATGATTAGAAGTTGCCAGGAAGTTGCGGCTAAGGTGCGCTCTGAGTTGCAGTCTCTTACTGAGGAGAATACCAGGAAATAATTTGAGTGGGTCATCCAGAGACAACAGTTAGAGGCCGATGTGGAATTCAACGCTTGGGAAGCAAGGAAAGTTGGGTACCAGCTTCTTCTATAGCAGCACGAACTTAGCACAGTTAAAAGTAGCCTGATTACTGAGCAGTCTTAGACAGATACATTGACAGGCAAGCTGGAGCTGCTAAAGCGTGAGCTTGCCAAAGTAAAGGCTCGTGAGGAAGGGATTCTCAAGGCACAAGGCACATTTGAATTCTGCAGGATTGTGCATGGGAGGTTAGAACTGTTGGCGCTGATAAAATAAAAGCATCCAGACTAGACCTTTCTTATTACAGGAAGGTGTCATTTGTAGACTTCGGAGTGATCTCTGAGCTGTCAGACGAAGAGGGCGGCCTGGATCATGACGTTCAAGCTGAGGCACGCGCGGATGCAACTTCAGCTTCTTCTTCTGTTAAGCTTAGTTCCCTTGTAATTGTACCTCCTCTCGTTCAGGAGTAAATTTCGTACATCTGTACCTTTTGTTTCAACTTTAATAAAAATATATTCTTTTTGAGTACGCTTTGTATCCGTGTTCTATTCGGTCCCCATGTTGCATGTATTCCATTTCGCCTTGTCGTTTTATTTTGACATAGGTTCTGTTGGGTTAGCAGGGAGCCGAATGGTCTGTCCGCTATTGAGAGCTAGACTGTTTTTGTCGTGAGTAATTTTGTCATGTACTTTCGTGAGGTCTTAGAGTTGCTATTGCGTCGTTATGTTCAATAGTGAACATTCCGCGGATGGTTTGGCAGCGGGTTACTCTACCTGGGCTACAATTCATTCTTGAGGTAAGCCATTGGAGGCTCAAGTTATATATTTGACCATCGGTTGCGATCGTTGGCATGAGTGAACTGTTGTAGCCGAGCGCATGCGCTGTTGTCCATAGTTAAGCAAAAACCCTTGGCTCGAGTCAAGTTTCGTAAGCTCGGTCTGGTCTCCCGTCATAGGATCGTTGTGCCACGTGTACAACATAGATTGCATGGTGGCACGCGTACGACGTAAATCACGAGACGGTTGAGTATTGGTTACTCCCCCAATTAATGGGGTTGTGTGTAACATCATTAATTGATTGAACGTGGACCTGTGCGGTTTCCTTGGGAACCGTCGCCTCCTCATTTCCCATACGGTATTCAATGCTGATATTTAATGCTAACACGCTTATTTAGTGAGCCACTATGTCTATATAATGGCATTCCTTCATCGTTGTAGGTATTATCTTCTATATATGGCACTCTTAAGATGCTTTTACTTAAAGGATATGATTTAGGTTCTCCAAATGCTGAAGGAATATCTTCTCCACTGGAGTCTATGAATGTTCTAACATTTGCATTGACGAGTCTTGATAAGACTTGTTGTTATGCGTGGTCACCTGCTCTGGGTAAGCGCCCGATTGGTTCATTGAGACCTTGTAATTTCTTCTCATATTTCGTAGAAAAAGTAGGGACACTCCTTCATGGGACGAGTTTGTTGATGTGTTGTTGCCCTGTCGGTGCTTCGAACTGCATAATTTCTAAGATAACACCAACAACCAACTTTGGAGCGGTTGCTTTCCTCCCCCTCAGCTAGCCTTGACACGTTGTGCTGTGCTGGAACTCGGAGTTGTGGGGCGGAGTGAATGTGGACATGGCCTGTCGGAGTGGGCCATTGACTCCCAGATGCCCCTCTCATAGGGTGCGCTCTTTCATACTTCTTTTTGGACATTTGCTCTTGCTTGCAAATCATCTTCTTTGAAGAAGTCACAGAGCGAAACTCTTAGATAGCATCGTTGTTTACCCTGAGTACCTTTGCTGTCACTTCTGAGTCTTCTTTTGAAGTCGGATGTTTAAGCGAATCTTTACATTACACTAAATCATATTTGGATGCTCGTAGTTTGTAATCTCTTGTACCTGCCATCTGAGCGATCGTTGTTACATCTTTCCAGTAATCAATAGAGTGTGTTTGCGTAATTCTTTTTTATTTATCAAATGAGTGCAAATCACATAAGTTCCTAAGAATTATAACTCTAAACTGACTACTAACAGAAAGCTAAACAACTGGATAGATTGATTGTGGAAGGATAGAGGTTGATTCGGCCCTGAAGTGAATTCGCATGGCCCTTGCTTGGATCATAAGTACCTTTAGCGAGTTGTCAAGTTTCTCTAATGCTTTTGAGGTCACTGAAAAGTGAACATTGCGTGGGAGGATTCCTCCATACCCATTGACAATTGAGAGAGCTTTTCGTGTCCACCAAGGGCTTTTTCACTTCCCACCTTTCAATAGAAACAAAAATGACAAGAGCGTCATTGTGCGGTGCACGGACGCCTTCGAGGTCCTTATCTGTGAAAGTCAAGGTTGGGATTGGGCTCTGTACTCGCGAGTAATACACGCGTCGATTCTTGCTGGTGGGCTGTGTCCGCATCTCAAGGAGTGCTCACTTTCGGGACTTGTTAGATTGTTCTTTATCTGATCCGACTCTGTGAAGGACATATATAATGCCCAGAGCTTCCTTCTCGATTTCTTTGATTGCCTCTTTCCTTGGTCCGGTCTTTCCTTTTTCCGAAGCCAGGAACTCTGTGGCACCCCGTATTTTTTTTTAATATTTATTAAATTTAATTAATTTCATATATATCTTTGTGTAATTGTCCTCATTAAGTTATGGGCATATGCATGAGCTATTTGTTTGTCTACGTGATGTGTGTTTTGTTTCTTAAGGAAGGCTAGTAGAAAATTGATTTTTTGAATGGTATATTATTTGTACTCTAGTGTTGGTTCATTCGGAAGGTAGTTTGTTTTTTTTAAGAATTAATTACCTACTTACCCTCCTCTACCGAATCTCGGGACGAGATTCTTTTGAGTTGTATATATTGTAATACCCGCCTAATTAAATAAATATAAAAATTTCTTATTTATTAATTATGGCATATATTGTAATCTCAATTATTTGGAAAAAAAGATTTTTGTTTGCCATGGCTAAATAGGATAAAGTGTGTGTGTGTATTTAGCCAAAAACTAAAAATTGTAAACCCTAATGTTGATGGGTTGCTACTAAATTGTATTTGGGCTTGGTTTTGGGCTTTTATTAAACTAATGATTAGGGTTTTATTTTGTGACGAGGGTGAGTGCATTCGGAAGTTCGGTGGGGGCGAATAACCACCCACCTTATAAAGAGAACAATCCCTCTTTTCTTCCCCATTTTTCTTTATCCTTTCCCTGCGTGTTCTTCTTCTCCTTCCTATTTCTTTCTCCCTTCTTTATTATGATTTCTTTTGTGCAATCGATGGAGTGACAGTGGTCTCTTTGTTGATGTTGGAAACGAGAGTGGTTGGTTCAGTGATGGTGGCGAGATGGTTGTTGATGGGTGGAGGCGATGTGAAGTTGTTGCAGTGGCGAGATGTTGGTTGAAAAGATTAAGATAAGAAACGAGTCTTGGCGAAACGCTACTGATTTGCACAGATGAAGTGGAAGAGGTGCTGATGGAAAGAAGGAGTTGTTTTGTTGATACTGAGAGATATAAAACTGGCGAGAATAAGAATTGAAGAAGTGGTCAGGGCTGCGAAGGACGAATGGTGCAGCGATTGGCGTAGATTCTGCTGGTGAGTTTCTCCATCCCCTTCATCTTTACAGTGAGTTTCTTCATCTCCTTCACTTTTACTGTGATTTCATTGCATCAACTAAGCTTTCGAACCCACCTTTTGTCTATGCAAATTATGAAATGGGTTTATTTGTTTAAGTTGGTAAACATTGCTCTTACGTTTTTTTTTAACCGATTGATTTCAAATTCTCTATTTGTTTCAATTATTTTAAGAGATATTGGATTTTGGGTTTTTTTTTTTTTTGGTGATGTTATGTTTGCAAGTGGGTATGCAATTATAGTAAATTTGCAATAGGAACTGGATTGCTCGCAAGAGTTGATTTTGTGTTCAAGTTAGAATTACATAGTAGGCTGAATCAGTTGAGGAGATCGTTTTCATTCAGTAGTAATTATAGGTGTTAAGAGCATGTTAGTGGAATGGTATTTTTTTGAGATTGTTACCATGCTCTAAAGTTGTTAAATTGGTGTCATTTACTGAATTCAATTAAATAGAATTGTTCATCGTTTTGTTTCTGAAACTGGAACTTAAGTCTTCATGATAGAGCATATCCTTTAATTCCTTCATTCAATTCAAGTACTTCAAGTGACACTGGAAATATTGGGTTTCACAAAAATGGGTTTTTTGGGCCATTAAGAAAGGCATTTTGTGTCCTTAGGTTGGGCAATTTGTTTGTACTATAAATGATGCAGTGCACTTTTTAAACTATGCGAATTTAAGTGTTCTCAGTTAGTATGTAATCATCTCTTAGGTTTCATGTTTTATGTTGATGTGTCAATGATTACTATAAACCATTATGTTCACTAACAATCAGTTTAGTTGCTGCTACTGTTAGTAGACAGATGAATTGGAGTACTTGTGTTATGCAATTTTGTATATAGGATTAAATTTGATTGTTATGTAAAATGTTGGGTGGTTTCTTAGTGGTCATTTACAGGTTAAGGGCCAGAAAAAATATATATGTTACTGCATTTGGGTGAATGTGAGTGTTTGATAATGATATAAATTGTCTTGCTAAGGAGTATCTTTATTTTGAATGAGTTTGATCCCTGTTGTGTTATAGAAATGTATTTATGAAAATATTATTTGTTCCCCAAAAGAATGGTGGATACTGTGGTTGATTTATTTATGGTAGACAAAGAGTCACCATAAAAGAGTTCGAATTTTGGTTATTTTTTTATGCTCTTTTCCACAACTCCGAAAAAAAATGTGAAAAGAAAAGAAATTTTTTGTATACAGACTTGCTTGTATACGTGTGATATGATTTTGGGTATGCAGACTTGCTTGCATATCGGTGCACCGTTCCATGTGAGTTCGGTTGTACGTGTAGAGTTAGGAAATGCTTGCTCTGGATCGAACGTCGGGTGAGATGACATGTTCCTCGATGTGGTACCCCACTTGGAACATGTACGCTCCGAGTGGTTTCGAAGGCAAGAGAAGCACACTTGGGTAGGTGTGTTCGATATAAGGAGGATGGTGCGATTGTGGAAAAGAAGCTAGATTGTTTTTTTTGTGTATGTGCATGATTACCTTAAAGGAAGAAACTAAATGCTCATTCAACCATTGAATGAGAACTACATGTCTTCCTAAAGGTAGAAAATGTGTTTTGTTAATATTTCAATAGTAGTCTAATATGACTATGAATTGTATCATTGTTTGGAAATAAATCACCTTTGTGATGACTGATAACTTAGAAATATTATTTGTTGCTTTTGACATTTTCATGCAGGATGGCAGGTCCACTAATGTTTCTGCAGGTTAGACTTGCCATAGTCAACTTCTACTAGGTAAGTATAAGTAAATGCATTTTTACTTAATTGGAATGATGACATGATTGCCTCATTGAGGAACTAAATGTGATTGCCTTGTTGAGGAACTAAATTCTTTAAACTGTGTTTTCTTGCATGACACCTTGCCTCATTGAGGAACTACATGATGTGTGGTTGTTTATTGTTTTTTTTGTTTATTTTGATGTTGTCATGTGCGGATTTATTGATTTTGGGATGAAAATTTCTCACACCAGCTTTATTGCTGACCCAAGTGAGCTTTTGCTTCTTAGGTACATTCCTTTTGGAATGTACCCGATTAGCCTTTCAGGTTTAGAGATTTTGAGCTGCGTTACTGGAGTTCCGCTAGTGAGCTAGCAACGTCAGAGTCTTTCCGGGTTAGAGTTTTTATTTGTTTCAATAATTAAATCATATTTTAGTTGTTGCTGCTATTTGCTTTTGTTGTTATTGAATTTTCACGTCCCGAGTTTTGGGGGAAACGGATAATCCTGTGAATTTTAGGATTTTCGATTTTCCTCGAAAATCGGGGCGTGACAAACTCCTTCAGCTTGCCTTTTCGAATCCAGTACTTGATTTCGTACCTTAGACTCTTACATTCGTTGGTGTCATGGCCACTCTCATTGTGATATGAATAATACTTGTTGTTGTAACGTTTGGAGGGGTCTCTGCTCTACTTCGAGGGCCATTTTAAATTTTCCTAGTTCTTCATGGAATTAAGGATGTCTTACAAGCTAGAGTTGAGGGGGTCATGGTTCTGGATCTGACATAGTTGGAAGATTTCTCTAGCTTGTTCAGGCAAAGTCCGTACTGCCGTCGTTGCACTTTCGCTTGCTTCTATCTTCGTCTTCTCGCCTCTTCCCTCATTTATGTCTCTAGAAACAGATGGTTTCTTATCTACTTTAGTTTCCTTCTTTGCTGTTCTCATATCCTCCAAGGTGATGTACCTCTAGCCGTTTTTCAAGAGTTCTATTATATCCAAGGGGGTTCCAAGATGAAGAAGTCGTATAACATTCCCTCTCTTAGACCCGCAGTAAAAGTTGTAATGACAGTATCGTCGCTGGAACCGTCAATGAGCGTCAACTCGTCATTAAAACGCGTGACGTATTCTCTTAGCATTTCATTTGAGTTCTGCCTCAAAGAGAGTATATACTGTGGGCCCTTTTTGATCCACTGACTGCCGATAAAGCGTGTCAGAAATTCTTTGGCCAGTGTCTTGAATGAGTCGATTGACTTTAGCAAGAGGCTATGAAACCATGTCAGCGTTGACTTCTTTAGGCTAGTAGGAAATGTTCTGCACATCATCGATTCAAAACCTTTTTTAAGCGCCATTACATTTTGATAGTGGCGCAAATGATCAAACAGGTTTTCGGTCCCGTCATAGAACTCAAGTTTCAAAATGCTGAACTTTTTTGGCGGAGCCTCGTTCATGATGTGGTCCATGAACAGGTCTGGGTCGTGAGCCCCTCGGCAGAAAGGGATCTGCGTGGTGGGTCTGTCTGCCCTGAAAGTTGGATATTCGTTGATAGTGCCACCACCTCTAGTCCAGTGAGAACTGGCGGGGGCTTCACTCTCTTGTGCCTGCTCTCTGTTGTCGTCTGGAGATTGAGGTATGTGTTGCTCATGATCTCTATCAGCGTGTGGAGGGTTCTGCTGAATTAAAATCCTCACTACTTTAGCGATCTATTGTATCTGTAATGATAGTAGATCTATCTTGGGGTCCATCACCACTGCTGCTGGTGCGGGGGTGTGAGACTGTTGTCCATGTGTCGTCGGCACTGCTGGAAGCGGTGGTATAATGCCAGTCTGAGCGTTTGACGTGTCCCTCTGGTCTCCATTGTTGCGGGATCCAGTGGTCACCATCTTCTTAAACTCTAAAGAGAGATGATGTTAGTTTTTTGCTACGAACTCTGTCGTTCTCCACGGATGACGCCAAACTGATACAGTCGATTTTCACTCCTTGCTTGACCTTGACCTGCACAAGGAATGCACGTGAGCCACAGACCACCATTGTGGTGCCCGATGACACTTTGATGCTAAAGTCAAACAGAGATATGATGAATGATTAATGTTGTAAATAGAGAATTTGTAGCATACCTTTGTTCACCAACCTCATGTCTTATTATAGTGCTGGAGTCCTGGTTTGACCATCCTATCGATGGCGTAGTTTAGGGAAGAAGATCTTTATCTAATTAGGAGTAGTTCTGTAGAGGGAAGTTTCCCTGTTAGACCTGTATTACTAAATACGTGGGAGATAGTTTCCAATTGGAGTGTTGTCCATAGATGGAAGTTTCCATGTATGACATATACTCTAGTATTTATTTTCTAGCTGGAGACAAAGTGTTGTTGGCTTGCCCGTTCGAAGCTGATCCCCGAGATATTTGCCTTAATAGGTCTTACGGGTATTGGGGATGGTTGTGAGACGTGTGAGCTTACCAGGCTGTAGTGATTTGGGTCTGTCTGGCAGACTGCACGTCGTGGGCTTGATGCTACTTGGGTCGGATCAGCGCTAAACTAATGTTTGAGCTTGTTATTCCTTGAGATCATCATGAAACGTGTACGGTGTAAAAGAGATAACGTTTCTGTGTATCATGACAAATGATATCCTCACAAATACTCTCAAGTTCTTCCTAGTTCTCTAGCCACTTTCCTCCCCATTACAAATGTTTCTCATCCCTTCTAATAAACATGATATTTTACAATCAAAATATTTTCCTAAAATATCCTAAATTAGATATTTTTGGGCCACCCGATAGTGTTTGGATCTTAATGAATGAAGCCCATTATCTTTTGTTGTGTGAAAAAGTTAAATTCTTCGCATAGTTCGTTATTCAATGTGCTTGTTTGAATATCTATGTTCTCTTGGTAAAATTCTCCTTACGAATCAAAACACACCCTTGCTACAATTAATTCATTTTTTTTACATATAAATAAATAACTAAAGAAGTTAACGTTTATTACTTTAAAATTTTTGTTTACCACTATTTGTCAAGTTATCCTAATAGTGTCTTTTGGACGTTAAGGTTTTCTTATATGTGTATCCTATGTAGAAAATTAGTGCAAAATTTCACAGTGTGCAAAATTTCATTTTTTATCTTTTCTTTCCTACATTGAAAAAAGAACTCGAAAAAAATTGTATTGGAGATAGAGAATTAGATTTGGGGACTAAAATGAACAATCCCCAGTGAAGCAACACAACCTCACAATTATTTCTTGAGAGGTAAAAGTTCATATTAAATATTTTTTAACATATATATCTAATGATAGAAGGGCATATATTCAGTTGTTTATGCAACCTAGCCTTGTACTAGTTAATATCTTTAAGCACCATGCATGCACACGCGTACATAAAAGAAAGAGTAGTGTGAACTTGAGTGAAAAGTCATAATTTAATGGGTAAATCTCAAGAGAAAAGAAAGATGAAAATAAACCATTACTTTTCTTTGTTTATAACATGCGAGAACGAGACAATTGTAAATGGCAAAAAAACGAAAATAGAATAAAACACATTTTTATCTTCTTATTTATAATTTTATTATACCTTTCTCCTTTAAATTTGACGGAACTTATTAGTGAAGAAATACAACTTGGCGGTTACTACCATTCCGTTAAGAGTCATTCTACCCGTCGAGGGAGTGGGCGAGGAAAACAGTGAGGAGGGTGGGGACCGTCCATCTCTCTCAGGATGCGTGCTGTCATTTTTTAATGCACGCATCCCAAAGGGATGGGCGGTTCCATCTCTCCCTCCCTGGCTGTTTTCCTCGCCCACTTCCTTGACATTTAGAATTTTCGTTCCGTTAAATATAATTTTATAAGTATCTCATGATAGGACGGGTGTTATTCAGTTGTTTAGGGCAACTCAACCGTTAACCACTACAGATTTAGTCGTGAGCGAAATTGGAGTGGCAAAGCCTAGATTATAAGGAGCTAGAATGTCTAGTGGAAAAGTTAAAGAAGGAAGAACCCACAAGTAGGGCTGACAGTGGGGGGGAAGTTTTCACGGATATCTGCCCCACCCAAATCTGTTTGGGGCAGTTTTGAATTTGGCTTGAATGGATTTTCGGACGGGTTTCGGGTTATCCAAAAAATATCGGTCACTATTCGGAGCGGATACAGATTTGGCCATATCCGCCCGCGGATATCCGTTTATTATGTAACATTACAACAATACCCTTCCCCATATAAAGAGATTATTGATCTCTCCCTCACACCCGCGTCTCCCTCTCTGCCTCTCACGAAGTCTCCAAAGCGAGCTCCCTCCCTCTCGCCCAGTCGCACGCCACTCGCCCAGTCGCCTCCCTAACCCGCAACGCCACCGCAATCTCCCTCCCTGCTCCCTCACACCGACACCACCATCGCCAGTCGCCCTCCTTCACACCGCCCTGCCTGCTCCCTCACCGGTCACCGCGAGAGATTTGCCTCCCTGCTCCTCACGCCGCGATCTGCCTCCCTCGCAGAGAGATTTCTATTTGAAGTTGGAAATCGAATAGAGATCACTAATAGCAAGATCAAGATCAAGATACTATGCGGTTTCTTCCTCTTCCCCATCAGAGATCAAGAAGATCTGAGACCGAGATTGAATCTGATCAAGATCTGATTCTTGATCTGATCCTGATCGAGGTCTGATTCTTGATCTAATCGAGATCTGATTCTTGATCTGATCTGACCGATCGAGATCTGTTCTGATTGATCAAGATCTGATCTGATCTAACTGATTAAGATGTTGGATCTGACCATGATCTGATCAAGATCAAGATCTGATCAGATCAGATTTCAAGATCTGAGATCTCGAATTTTTTGTAATTTTTTTTTGAATTTGTTGTAATTTTTTATTTTTTTGTTAATTTCTGTAATTTTTTGTTAATTTTTGTATGGCTTGTAATTTCTGGAATTTTTTGTAATTTCTGAATGATCTATAATCTGTTTGTAATCTGTTTTTCTATAATTTTTGTGATTCGATATTTGAGATCTGTTTTTTTTTTCTTCGGGTATTTTGAGCGGGGCGGATATCCAACAATCCGTCCGGCTCGGGGATGATTTTTACAAAATATGGTAACGGATATTCGGGCGGATTTGGATATCCGTGATCTCCAGAAGGGAGGAGATGGATTTGTCTAAATCCGCCCCAATTCATCCCGTTGCCATCCCTACCCTCAAGTTTTTTATTTTAAAATAACTCCCCCAAAATTAATGATCTGATCCTAACAAACATAAAAATTCAATCAACAACCCTCTCCCCTCGAAAACAAATGAATATATTAAAAAAGGTTCCAGGACTCAAATTCTGGGCAAATAAGTAGCTCGGGTTTGCGTAACCAACCAATCAAAGGAGTGTTTATAGCACGGAGTACGCCATGTGACAAGACGTGTGTGTGGACTAGATGTGAATGTTTTCCAATTCCCTGATTCTAGAGAGCGAGGGCTGGGAGCGAAGGAGAGCGCGAGGGAGGGCTCAATACTGCCCATTTCCTTGTGATGGGTACTGATGTGCATCTCGAAGAGGGTGGGCAATGTTGGATCCTTCCTCGCTCCCTAGATTTACTTTTTCCAATTAGATCGAGACCCACAACCTAAACCATAGACAAATGCGCAAAGTATTCCCCCTACTTATACAACATTTGGAGTCCACTGGTTCCAATAGCCTGAAGCTTGCAAAAGCCCAATATGACATGATGTCATCATTTAGTTATAGGTTTTGAAATTTTGGATGAGGAAATTCATTTAACCACCCTGATCTATGAATAGATCCCAAACTTTATTTTACGAATTAGAAAGACATTCCTCAACAAAAGATTTCAATTCAATTGTCTTTTATCTCTTTCAATTATTTAATTTTTGTCTTTTACATTCCTATATTTTATTTTCAAGTTTTACATTTGAAGTCATGTTTACGTTAAAATTGTAATTTTAGATTTGGGCCAAGAATCACATGTGAAGCTCTGCTTAAACATCGTAAAGCCCATGAGTTTAATTTAATTTAGGCTTCTTCATTCCTAGTTTAGCAACCACACAAAGCTTGATGTCATGGACCTATTTTTGTTAAAGGTTTTTGAATTGTGGATGAGGAAGTTGTTTTGTTGTTTGGGTTTATAAATAGAACTCAAACACCGTGTATATATTATAAAGTCACCTCTCAACAAAAGTACATTTTTCAAGTTCAAATCAGAAACATTTTATCATTTATGTCTTTTTCAATTATGTAATTTCTGCAATCTACTTTCAAGGTTTGTTTATATTCCTTCAGAATTTTCACACTTTATTTTATTTTCACATTTGGTTATCCTTCATTCAATGATCATCATATCCTTCGCAAGTTTCAAACATTGTGAATGTGCATGAAACATTCAATCTCAGTTGAGGCATTAGAACTCATAATCTGGTTCTTCGAGAAGTCAATTCCTATTAGAGTTCCACTAATACGAATTCCTGCCATACCCTAAAAATTTTGAAGTGATCATTTTTCATCCAAACATATTTTTTTGGCACTATCGGTGTGACATTTTCGGATTTGTTTTGATCATTGATAATGGTTGGAACGAGACGAATGAATGATGAAGCCATTCTCACGGAGGGTAGAGAAAAACTAATGGTTGACAATAACGAAAACCAAAACACAATGCATGTTCCTGACACTAGGGACAATGTTTGCAATTATGGAAACCATGAGAGTGAACCTAGTCGAGGTTCAGAGATAAAAAAAAATTAGGAGAGAAAAAAATTAGGACTGCACGGGAAAATCTATCAGACGGTTAAATCGATCATGTTGGAGACATGATGCGTGATATAAGAACAATGGTGACTTCATTGAACCAAAAATTGGATCAATCGACTATACCCTTGGATAATACTCGAAACAATGATCATAGCAACATGAACAGACTAACAGTAACACCAATATCTATGCAAATGTTGTGCAATTCCAACATTTGCACCAGACATTAACTGCAAATGCACAATCTACATATCAGTTTACAATTCAATGTATACAACAAACCGATGGATTTCAAACACAACATAACCAACCGTCTATTTCATAAATTCCTGCTCCTACTGCCCAACCCAGACAAGTATTAAAACAATTGGAGAGAAAAGTGTTAAAGCTTCCAAAATAAGTCAAATTGCCTAGAAAAAGACTTAGAAAGTACATGGCATAATTCTTAGTCTTACTTTGCAAATAAATGTTCTGTTTTTAGAGACAAAATTCAAGAACTGCTGAAAAAGGAGAAGCTCCAGGTTACAGATTCAACAATGGGAGTTGATAAAAATCCATTTTCAACAGTCAATGAGATGATTGTGAATGTTGGTAATGTAAATTAATCACCAACAAAGCAAAGGAGTATTCAAAAGAACCCACCATTTGTGTTCAGTACTAATATATAGCTTGTGGCTGTGAGCTTCCAGGAGAAGGAAGTCACAAGAAAGTAAAGGCTAAAGAACAACAGTTGATTATGTCTAGAGGAACTGGTTGAACAAGCTCATCTCTAAAAGATCTCTGCTGGCCTAGACAGTATAAAGCTAAAATGGAGCAAAACCTAAGGCAAGAAGACCTTGACTAGTAGTTCTGGAGTTTCAAAAACACCCTACCAAAGGCTTAGTAGTGGATGGATCCACGGGTAGTTCAAAGCATGCAAGCATTGTGTATCAAGGATAAACCCAAGTTTGTGAAGCCAAAGTCAATTCCAATTCCAATTCCAATGGGTGAATGGAATGTCAGAGAACGGAGGTCTCCTACTCTTGATTCAGTCTTCCAAGAACTTATAAGAGGAAAATCCAAAGGAAATGCCCTTTATGCAGTCTGTTTCTAATAAACCAAATCCAAGATTTT